>MJUU01049769.1:0-138368 GCA_002080025.1 Modiolus philippinarum
CGTCATCCAAAATACAACTATATACAGCATTATAGGTCAGTCTCGGTCAAAATGGTAGCTAACAGGAAATTCACACTACTTCCGGAGCATGCGAGCCCTTTTATCTCTATATAGGACTACTGCGGAGGAACATGTCGAACTATCATACAATATATCGCAAAATTAGAATTTGTAAATGACAACCTTTTTTACATTTATGTTTAACAGTAGGCAAGAAAGTATCCACTTCCGGTTTGGCATGTGCATCTTGCAACTTCCTGCTCTAGTCAAGTGAAGACCGTATACAGTCATATGACTATAGTAGTTTGTTTTTGGTGCTACAAGCACAGCCGGTGACACCACTTCCGGTTTTTGTACTAGTGACGGCAATTTTTTTTAGGGGAGGAGGGCAATGTCGTCAATTTGAATGCTCGTAGGTCTCTTAAAAGCCTGTTTGCCATGCTGATTTTTTAAATATATTATTGTTGTGGTTTCAAATAATATATTCAATGAAAAAAATCAAATTTTAAATGACACAAATTTTTTTTTGTGGCATGAAATATAGTCAGGCAATGGACTAAAAGGCGTAAAAAAATTGCAAATTAATTGAGTATTGTGGTAATTTTGAAGCTATGAAGTGGGAAGATCGAAGTCTATTTTATGTTATCACATATTCAATGGCCACAGCTCATACCATTGATGGTTATTTTCCCCACTAACAACATGCACATTACAGTCTGTCTTAATAATCGTTGTTGTTTATGCCCATGAACACCAAGGGGCGGGTAACTCTTGCCCTATATATATATGTCGAGATAAAGCCTGGTAAGGGGCTTTGAAAACTTCATGCAACAACCAACCACTATAGTACTACAACATATCCAAAATAAAGAAATTTGAATGGTATTTTTTTTTCTTGGTATGGTGTCCTCATTAACCTTAAGGGGCGTAGACGTTTTGTATTGGGAGATAACTCCGTTTATCACTTTTCTAATACTTAAATAAATAAAAAGAATCATTTCAATAAGTATGATTAAAATTTTGAAATTGTAATTTTTTTTACACATCTAATAAATATTCATTAAGTCATGACAACAACCATCAAACAACGAGTGCATTTACTTTACATTTGTTTCAATAATATCTAACAAAAAATGAAAATTTGTAAAAGTCTGATTTCTTGCAAGGGAGGTAAGTTAAAGTTTAGATTCGGCAATTTTATTGATTTTTACACACTTTATTCTAAATTTAGAAAACATGGAACGGTAGAATTTTCTAAAATTTTGATATATCTTACAAAAACAAGCTTTCTTACTATTTTCAGTTTTTGATGGAAATTAAACGACTCAATTTTTACAAGAAGTGTTTGATACTGATTAAAATTTTCGGCCTATACTGTTCAGAACACCCGTGTATTTCAGTTTAAACTAACTAAATTTACTATAATTATTCATGCTTTCTTCCACATATGTTTATACTACAAAATTTTGCATTTGAAATAATTTTATGTCAAAAAAAAAATTAAATTTGGATCTAATTTTATACACCAAAATCATGCCCTGGAGAGAACAAATAATATGAGGAAATAGTGTATCTTTGATGACCACTAGACAGAAAACAAGACGGTAAAAATTCTTGAAAATTGCTTTAAGTCGACGTGAACATATGTAGTTTCAATACTGAAAATATTTTAAAAAAATTAAGCAAGTGGAAAATTTTAGGCTTACCAAGGTCTACCCCTTAAGATATTCCTACCTGCAAATATAGTCAGCATGAGCATTTTTTTTCAATTTAATAAGACTGCAAAATCTTTTCAAAGCATCGTTATGAATGAACTTTCAATTTACATTTTTTTTCAGCTGCACTTGAACATTTATGAGTTTCAGAGTATGAAATCTCACCTGCAAGAAAATCCTTAATGCTCTCTTTGTTCCATCCACAAGCCACCATCACCAAGTTTACACTCAGAAATATAATGATGGCTAATTGAATTATTTGTTCTCTCATTTTGCCTGTAATGATATTTAATATAAAAGTGTTTGATAACATTATTATTTCAAGAGTATATTATTCGCTTCATCTTATATAAATAATAGCAGAATTTCGAACAATTCAAAGGACGGGAAGGAATTCATACTTTTTAAAAACATACCATAATTCTATGTACATGGCTATCTAAATGCCAGATAAGAGAATTCCTGCAATTTGATACATTTATAAACAAAAGTCTCAACAGAACAAAGTTATAAGATGCATTCATTAAGTTGTTGATTTAGATATTCACATTTGGAAGGCAAAGGAGTTCTTATTTATGAATACTTGAGTAACAATTCTGCTTGGTACTTTTGGTTAATGTTTATCTGTATTATTATTATTCATTTTTTTAGATTTACTAATAATAAATGCATCTAGGTCTTACCCTTGTCTATGTGGCTTCTCCTGATGTGCTGGCCTGCCGTTGTTCACCACCAATGAAGTTAATTTATGTATCTAAGCAGCATTCATTATTACAATAGTAATAATAATCTAATAACATAGTCATGATTATGTTGAATTATAATAATGTAAAATAAATTAAATATAATTTTCCTACTTGAAATTGTGAGTAAACTAAATACCAACTGTCTTCATTTAAAATTAAACAATTATCAACATGAATAACATTTAGTCCGGTGCAGATACAGGAAAACTTTGAGATGGAGAGTTTCACAAATGTACAATTTAATCCTCTGTGCCTTTATTCATAACACTCCCTTACATTGGGTGTTCATAGGATTACTGTTAACTTAAATTTTCCTTACTTAAGCATAAAGCATCTTAGGCGTTCCTCTAGGTAAGGAAAATAAAAGCATTTGACAATTGAAAACCTCTCCAAAGTTTTATTCTGTTTTATTTTGTCCATTATAGAACACATGATGCTACAATGACAAAGAATGCAAAACTTTAAAAACGCAAGTTAATCGACAAAGGATCTCACAAAGGTTTCTCAACCAATCAACAGGAGAAAGAAGTTATGATTGTTAATTGATGTGAGATATATTGACCCACTATTGTTCAACACTGGTGAGGTTAATTTATGCATTTAGTTAAATTCATTTACAAAAAACATGTAAAACTGCGATACCCGATGAGCAACAATATCAATAACTAGGAGATCAAGGAAGTTTTGTCACTCTTTCACTATAGTATAGTGTTGTTTTGGCAGACAAACCTTTAAAAATATTGTTATCATTATATAGATTGTTTTAGAAAAAATAATTTGGGCTTAACAGCTCAACTACAATCCAACTTGCTCTTTCACATTAATTAGAAAAATTTAGAAAATCATAGATCAGTCATACTCTCATTTGGAATCAAGCTTCAAGTAGAAGATGAAAATCTCCCTTCTTCGTATAATGGGTACAATAACTACATAAATTTTCGTGCCAGGAAATATGGCCGCAGGTTTATCTCGTTGTTATACGGAACAACTCTCTGGAATTTTCAAGGAACTGTTATCTAGTGTTAAAGAACGACTCCAAAATACTGCGAAGAGGCTTTCTATAGTAGTGGTGTCAATCAGATGTGGATTCTTAAATTTCAAAAGATCCATCATTAAAATTCTGTTGCCTTTTGTACTCTGTATACCTCTGATCCCCATTCAATAGGAAAAAATACACCAGATCTTTCCCAACAACAAATATTCTGAATATGACATCAATGACATGCTTGACGTTTTGATCGACAATTTATGTGTCGTGATTGGTAGGCTGATATTTCAGCAGACAATCGGTATTACAATGAGCACCAACTGATAACTTACATTCTAATGTCAATACCTTCTAAACAAGGATCTGCAAAATGTTCCACTAAACCCCTTTCTAAACTTTTAACCTCCATCTTGACAGCCGTAAAAGAGGGCCTTCAAAAATACTGTGATACTAGTTTTTCAAGAAGTGGTGTAAATGAAATGTGGATATTAAAAAACTCCTAAAATCAAGATCATTATTGCATTGTAACATCATTAAAACGTGTTACTTCTCCACACTTTATACTACAATTCCTCATGAACAACTGAGATATAATTCATAGATGCTTGTCACGTGAGAACAGCGAACGAAGATATAAGTACATTGTTATAGGCAGAGAACAAGCATACTTTGTGAAATACGACTCAGAATCACAGAAAAAATACAGAGAGGAAGTAGTGATTAAAATGGTAGAATTTCTGATCGACAATATATTTGTCTAGTTTGTAGGAATTGTTTTTCAACAGACCATCGAAATTCCAATAGGCACAATCTATGCACCTCTTTTAGCCGATCTGTTTCTCCACTCTTATGAGGCTGAATTCATTGAAGGGCTTCGTCAGAATAACGACAAAAAAAACTGGCCCAGTCTTTTAATTTCAGCTTCCGTTATATAGATGATATTTTATCACTAAACAACCCTCCTAGCTTTGATGATTTTTTTTTCATCTTATTTATCCAAAAGAGATTAGAATTTGAAATTAAGGCACTACAGATACTTCAATAGCAGCCTCGTTCCCGGACCTTCATCTTGAAATTGACAACAGAGGTAGATTACAAACTAGGTTGCATGACAAACGCGATGACTTCACTTTTCCAATAGTCAAACTTCCCTTTTCTTTGTAGCAACATTTGAAAAGCACCAGCATATGGAGTTTACATCTCAGAACTCATTCGCTACTCAAGGGCTTGCGGTCGTTACAGTGAATTCCTTGATAGAGGTCGGTTGCTTACAAATAGACTAAGCAAGGGGACGTTACCAAAAACTTAAAGTCATCACTACAGAAGTTTACGGTCGACATCACGATCTTGTGGATCGCTATGGGATATCTGTTTCCCAGATGACAACAGATCTTTCCCACTCAACTAAAGTTTGTTTTTCCTCTATCGGATTTGACTTGACTACCGGAATTGACATGTTCAACACGGCGGGTGTCTTATAAGAAGCAGGAGATGCTTACTCTACCGGTACACCTGATCTCACCCATGTTTTTCATTGGGTCCACATGTTGTTCATCTGTATTTGTGTCTTCATTTTTCTTTTTTGTTCCGTACTGAAGTAGTCTCCTTGTTTCTTAGTGTTTCCGATGTTGCCATTGTCCAATTTAATTGACGGTTCGGTTCTCACTTACTTTCCTATTTTATTCTTTTTCTTCGTTCTTTAGTGATCATTTATTTATTATAGTAATATAGGTTTTTCGAGAATAATGCATTATTTGTAAACTAAATATGGCATTTGGCTGTAAAAGTACAAATTATCATTTTCTAAAAAAGTAATGTAATATTTTTAATTTTCTCAGAATTAATGAAGGCGGTTAATGGAAATATGTGGAAAAACTTATTGAGATCATTCATACCATGCTAACTTCACATGATCCATCTTTTATGGTTATATCATGCGGCCGTTTTTTGTAAATCTTTTCATTATCATTAATCTAAAAGTTATAAAATTGGATAAAACAGATATCTCTTTGCTGGTATGTTAAAACAATTAGAAGTTTTGTAATGACATAAATTCATAAAGCCGATCCTAAGCATGTATTACAAATATAAAGTCTTTCTTGCGTGGCCCATTGTCTGTTTTAGACTGACGTTGCAGTTTTTACTTACTTTAAAAATCTAAGCAGAACGAAATACTTTTTAAATTACATGTGCTTGGTGAGGGTTCTAATGAAATAAATGGGGATTGAATTAACCATTAATATGTGCACATGTAATCAACAATTATCTACTGAAAAAAGATATTTAGTAAATTTTCCAAAAAAAATATGCTAATTAAATAATCACATGTACGAACTTAGAAGATCAGTCAAATCGAAAACGAATTCTTATCTGGACGATACAATCGTTCCACCTTGCTTGGTGATTTTAATAGCAGAATATCCACAAACAAGGACTTTTTACTTTAACTGATTCCTTTTTCAGAATAGCAAACAATGATTATTTACTCGATTTAGCTGAATTACTAAGGGAACTGTAGAGCAAAGATACTGATAGAAATATATACAGTTCTTTATTACTTGATTTCTGCAAAGGAAATAACTTGTTTATACTTAATGGTACGATAAATGGTGACAAGCATGGGGAGTTTACCTGTGTAGACTACTGTATTAGCCATGCAAGTTTTATACATATGTTGTTTTAGAATTTTCAAAACTGTTTTCTGATGTACGTTGCCCGTTCTTTCTGTTTTCCCACAACTAAAGCAGTGAGTAATACGGCTAGTGAATGTAATTTTAAAACTAAAGAAAAAAAGTCGGACGGGAAAAATTAGGGGATTTTCAGAGTAATATTAGTACTGGCAAATTAAATGACTTATTATTTAAATTATCACAGCCTAGAGCAAATATGACCTCAGAATGTGTTAAGTCTGTAGTGAGAGATTTCTGATCGTGCTTTATGTGCCCTAAAGGAAGCAAATTACCCCACCCTTTTCAAAAGCTGCAGGAAACACTACTGAATTTTTTATTACACTTGAAATCATCCACTCCAAATTGTACAGTATATGATGAATTATTACGCTTTCCACTTCATACAGATGTAAAACAAAGAATGGTTTCATACTGGTATGTAAGTTAATCATGGGCAAGGAGTAAAAATATGTAATATTTTTTAACGATTTATGTTTCATTTACTTAATTTTCAGAATGTTAATTTTAAATGGTTAATGTATATGAAAAGTATTTTTTGATGAATATGGACTCACTAATATTTGGGATTCACAAAATTTTACAACGACTCTCTGCTCAAAAATAAAGTTAAATTTGGTTTGTGTGATCTGTTTAAACAAAATTGGCATGAAGATATCCAGAATAGTTCAAAAACAATGAATTATATAATATAAGGATACTTTGGAACTAGAAGAATACTTTGATATTCTGAATGAAAAAGATTACTTAACAAAATTTCGGACAGTTTATCATCAATGGGGTAAGTACAAAATTACCGAACAGAGTGGTTAAGAGCCGAAGAAAATGACACTAAAGGACAAAAAACTACTAATCGAAAATGGGAGTTGGCAAAATAATGATCAGATATATATGTAATACATCGGTAAACGAATAATAAAGCAAGAAAAGGAAAGGGGAAATTCTAAAATCATAAATCCAACATTACGGCAATTCACAGCAACACGAATTGAGACAGTATGACAAAGACAAAACAAATAAACAAAAATGAACAAGAACGCCACAAAACTAAAGCACTAGCAGTGTGAACCCCCATGAAAAACTGAGGTATCATCAGGTGCTCCGGAAGAGTAAGCATGACCTGCTCCACGCAAGGCACCCGTCACACTGCCAGTGAAAAGTCCGGTTTTGTCACAATCGGTGTTAGTCAGTCCGGTAACAAACTCTGGATCTAGCCAAAGATATCTGTTCTCATTTGTGAAACAGAAACAGTGTAATGGTCTGTCAAATCGTGGTGACGACCGTAAAACTTCTGTAGTGACAACTGCAACAGTGACTGAACATACCCTTGATGTATAAGTTTTTGAGACAGTTATTTCGCTCTATTGACAAAATCGCTGTACAAATTACAGGCACGGCAATAGCGAATGAGTTGTGAAATGTACACGCCATATGCCGGAGAAGTGGAAATATTATTGCTCAAAAACGGGAAGTTCGCTATTGGAAAGTCGAAATCATCACGCTTGTCATAAAGTTTTGTTTTCAGACGTTCAGAGTTGTCAATGTAGAGGTAAAGGTCCAGGTATGATCCTGATGATAGTGTATCAGTGGTCTCTTTAATTTCGACTTCATTTTGGGTATATAAGATGAAGGTCATCCTTAAATTGAGGTTGTTCAATGAAAGAACATCATCTATATAACGGAAACTGAAATGAAAGGATTTGGCTACCTTGTTGTCTTTTTTCTGAACTAGCCCTTGTATGAACCTGGCTTCATACGAATAAAGAAACAAATCTGCTAAAAGTGGCGCACAATTAGTCCCCATAGGTACCCCTATTGTCTGCTGGAAAACTTGTCCTCCAAATTCCACAAATATGTTATCAATCAAGAATTCCAGCATTGCAATGACATCCTCCTCTGTATACGTTTTGTGTGAATCAGTGTGATGTTTAACAAAATAGGCCCCATCTTTACCTATCACTAAATATGAATATCTTCTTTCACCCTTTTTAAAACAAAAAGACTGATGTATTAAATCCCGGAGTAAAGTCTTTAGTCTCTATAGTAATTTATATGATTCTGAAATTGGCGATGAATTTCATTACATTCTTAAATGCACAAATTTTACAGGTTAAGGAATTTTACTTTTAAATACGCAATTAACAAAAAGATCAAATATACTTTACTTTAAGGAAATAATGTCAGCGAAAAAAAAACTTCTTCTCATTCAGAATTAAAAATAATAGAATGAATCCTCCTGGCTAAATAACATATTTTTAATACTGCAAAATTGTACATATTGTATATATTGTTTATATCTTATTTATGCTGTTGTCTCTGTATCTACATATATGTAGGTATATGATTTTGAGAATTAAGATGATGATGATGATGATGAAAATACCAATTTTCAACTCATGCGAAACATTGCTCTTTAAACACGCACACTCCCTCCAGGATAGTGAGGCAGAACATGCTTACCGTTCCAGAGCACCTGTTTTCACGGAAGTTCATGCTGTAAGTGTCTCAGTTCTGAATGTCGTCTTTTTATTTCTATGCCTTGTGGCTGTCTTATATCCTTGTTGTGTCTTTGTTTTTCTGTGTTGTTGTTTTTGCCATGTCTCTGGACTTTGTAGTTATCACATCCCTTGTTCCCTTCGTATTCTACTGTCCTTTTTAACGTACACAATTATGTATATAAACATCCATAACAAAGATTAAAGTTTCCACCATTTTAAGTCAGATCAAGGGTATTGCTCATTATACAGCGGATTTAATGATACATATTGGGGAGGGATGTCAATCCATTCTCATCCCTATATCATTTTATTCCAACATATGTTGACAAATTGAATAGTGCAATATTTTATTTTCTTTTTAGATCTTTTATTCTTTTAAACACAGTGGAAACAGATTTTTTTTCTAAATACAGTCTGTTTCCAAATAGGGTTTTGTATCCACACTTGTAAAGCAATAAAATAAGAACGTACGAACTTTAAATGTTTATTGCTGAAAAGATTATGAGTTACTAATATATATTTCTGTGCATATATTTTGTATATAAAGATGAGTAATCAGATCAGCTATTTGAAGGAAAAGTGAACAAATGACCGCTTTCTTTCTTTCGTGGCCCAAGGTAAGTCCAAACTTCCTGCTGGGTCTGTAAAATAAGAAACGTCTGTAGGATCTTTTTAAATTTCAAGTGCACACATAGTAGCATTATTATTTAATTAAGGGTAATAAAAAAAAAACGTACAATGATATATGGATGATTTGTTGTTTGGAAAAATAACGTCTTTCAAATTTCGTAAAGTAAGTGAGAACCAAACCATCAGTCTAATAACAGAATAACAAAAGAAAATGGCAACATCGGAAACATCAAGATACTTTCATGCTATCTGTTCCGTTCTTATATTTGTTCCAAAAGGATCAAGTATTAAAGAATACTTATTGCCACGGAATAAATATCACAGTATTTGTTCCTAACGGAATAAACGTTATATAAAAATTGTTCCAAAAGGAAAAGAAATATTATACCAATGTCTATATTATTTGTTCCAAGGGAACTTTTGTTGTGCAGAACAAATATACGTTGACAATACAAAGATATCACAGAAGTACGATACAGAAACAAAAAAGAAAACACGCATAAAGATCCACAACATGGTCAAAATAAAAACGATGGGCGAGATCCGGTGCACATGTGGTGAAGCATATCCTGCCTCTTATAAGATACCCACCGTGTTGCACATGTCAAAAACGGTAGTAAAAGTAAATTTGATAGGAAAGTCTTAGAGGAAAAGGCTCTTATCATCTGTTGTATTTCGGAATAATGTGGAAAATACAATTAAATTTTATCTGTTAATGAACTAGAGGCTAAGAGACTGAGCCTATATCGCTCACCTGACAAAATGCTTCTATGCCGTGCAAGACGAAAAATGAAGTTTTTAACCAATGGGGTCTAATATTAAGATTTGTTTTTAACCAATTGGGTCTAATGTTAAGATTTGTTCCCCACTAGCACCCATGTTTTTTGTCTCATCCTATTGAATAACTAAATACCGAAGTTATGAGTAATTTCTGAAGAGGACTTTCTATCTCTATGCATTTAGTTAAATTTGCTTAAATTGTTTCAGAGAAGATGATGAAAACGATGTTTTTCTCATACCCGGCTCCAATGTAAAACTATTTTCTGTACTGGAGGCCATGTTTTTTATCAGATCTAAAGGAAAAGAGAAATTTTGTAAAGGACCTTCCATACATCATTCCTGTAAAATTTGCTTCAGTGGTTTTAGAAGAGAAGATGAAAATGTGATTTTCCCTTTGGATTCAATGTTTAACCCAAATTCTTCGCTGGCGGCCATGTTTTTATTGGATCAGAGCGAAACGAGCAATCTTTTTTAAGGACCTTTAGTACATCATTCCTGTAAAGTTTGGTTGAATTTGCTGCTGTAGTTTCAGAGGAGAAGATGAAAATGTGATTTTTCCCGTAGGGTCCAATGTTAAACTATGTTCCATGCTGGCGGACATGTTTTTTATCAGTTTTGAACAAAATGAGCAATTTTCATGGAGGACCTTAAAAACATCATTCCTGTAAAGTTTGGTTGAATTTGCTTCAGTGGTTTTAGAGGAGAAGAAAAAAAATATGATTTTTCCCAAAGGATCCAATGTTTAACCTAAGTTACGCGCTGGCAGCCATGTTTTTTATCGGATCATAACGAAATGAGCAATTTATGTAAAGGACCTTCCATATATTATTTCTGTAAAGTTTGGTTGAATTTGCTTCAGTGGTTTCAGAGGAGAAGATGAAAATGTGATTTTCACATAGGGTCCAATGTTTAACTTAGTTTCGTGCTGGCGGCCATGTTTTTATCGGATCCAAAGGAAATGAGCAATCTTCGTAAAGGACCTTCCATACATCATTCCTGTAAAGTTTGATTTAATCTGCAGCAGTGGTTTCAAAGGAGAAGATAAATATGTGAAAAGTTAACGAACGGACGGACGACGGACGCCAAGTGATGGCAATAGTTCACACTGACCCTTCGGGTCAGGTGAGCTAAAAAGCGCACATAATTATCAATTTATTGAAAGTGCACACACAAGGGAGAATCTGCTTTTTCACAAACATAGATGTTTTTTGAGTATTAAGAGAATATTTACCTTATGAGTTTAAATTGATACATTTTAAATTATTGCGTGGTGAGTTAAAACAATATCTTTTCTGCATCCTAATATAAATATATTTTTCTTTGTCATTTGTGTCCCAATAATATTTTCAATTTTGTTTCTGTGAAAAAGATGCAAAAACTCTAATTATTCATTGCTTCTAAGTTAATAAGTTTAGATTTAGTCGTTTTATACGGTATTGTCTAAAGACAAAGCGCACAAAACAAAATATTCAAATCACGTTGATAAGTTACACAAAATAGAGCTAATGACATGACCACAGCATATCTTTATCATCAAAAGCAAGCCTTTGAAATATGTGCAGGCACAGTGAAGTTGGATATGCATAATATTGTGATTTATAAATACGACTGTTGTGCTTGAAATAGTGAAGGGCATTGTCCCTTGTTCCTTTCAGAGATGAACCTTGTTCCTTTCAGAGATGAAACTTATTGCAAGTATAGAAAAACTGTCAACTGATGGAGTGGGGATTGAAATAAACATGTGCACTGAAGGTTTCTTTTTTTGCAAAAGCTAACAGAATTTACTGAAAATATGCCAATGGCAAATTACGAATATGCCATAGTTTGAGGAGCTGTTGAGTCGAATAAAGACTTTCATTAGAAAAATAACAGAAAACAGCGCTAGTACATAAAATTATTTAAAGCAAAGTTTGTGTTCATGTCGAAGTTCTCAAGCCTTTATCTTGCTTAACAGAATTTATGATGTCACATAATGGCATTTGATCTTCTAAATGCTATCCTATTCATATAAGCCTGATAAATCGGAAATTCCTGTAAAATTCTGAGATTGTCACCGATATTGTGACAATCTGGCCTAGGCAAAATATATGTACAATCAGTCCCTTGTTCAAATTAATAATACCAATATATGTCGTTCCTAAGTTGCATACCTTTCATCATTTTTCGTTGCTTTGTACATTTACTTTCTGAATCGATATCTATTTTTTTCTAAAGAAATACTAATAATTGCCAATCTTATGGAAAGCGTTTGACTGCCATATTTGTTATTTGTTAAAATTTGATTAAATAAAAGGTCATCAGGAACAATAATTACACATTTTGATAAATTTTACAAACTTTTTGCATATAATATGGTAACTTAACGAAAAATATACTCCAATAATTTCGAGTTTCATGCATAGTAGCTCAGTATATTGTTTCTTAATTCTTAATGTTTATAACACTGTACAGAAAAATGCTACCGAAATAAGGTTGTGTCCACGATAACCCTTTAATATCAACTATTTGAACCTGAGGTAATACAAAACAAATCCAAGTGAGTAAAGAACAGCGTGAGTGCAACGTAAGTGAAAACCAACAGTCAGTCTACAACGAAAAATCCAAAGACAAAAAAAAACAAAGACATATTACGAGCACTTCACAGGAAAGAAAAATGAAGACACACAAAAGACAAAAAATAAACATCACAAACCCATTAAAACATGGATAAGGTCAGATACACCGCAGGAATAAGCATCTCGGGCTTCATATAAGAAACCCATCTTGTTGAACACGTAAAATCTGGTAAATTAAACCACAATCTTAGCTTTGAAAGGGGAAGATCTGTTGTCATCTGGAAAACAGATATCCAGTACAGGTCCACAAGATCGAGATGTCGACGGCATAACTTTTGGTGTGATGACTTCAAGTTATGGATAACATACCTTGAGGAAGTAGCATATTTGTGAGCAACCGGGATCTACCAAGGAAGTCAATGTATCGAACACAGGCCCTTGAGTAGAAAATGAGATGGGAGATTATAAAAAGTCATAAAATATCATCTTTATAACGGAAGCTAAAATTAAAGGATTCGGATAGTATTTTATCTTCATTTTGAAGAATTCAGCCTCAAAAGAGTAGAGAAACAGATCGGCTTGAGGAAGTTAACGGGAATTTTGATAGTATGTTGAAAACAAGTCCTCCAAGTGACAAATATATTACCATGAAATTGCCATAAACAATGGAAATACAAAGGGACACAACCGAACCAACGACGACTTAACAAAGAAACTATGATAATGCCATGAAAACAAAGCACTGGCAGTGTGAATTTATACGAAAAGAATATCATAAGGTGTTCTGGATGGGTAAGGATGGTCCACTTAATTTGATGCACACGTTTTTACACATGAAATTTATTAGTAAAACATTTGATGTTTATGAAGGTATTTTGTCCAAAATTGATTTTAAGTACTAGGAGTAAACGAACTTCGTACTTATTGCTTGAAGAGTCAATGATTCGAAAAACATGCAATTGGCAATATCCAGGTCATTTGCAATGAATTAGCACTTACGATTTAGACAGAAAGTGTTGTCCTCATCAGCTCCATTATTGCACTCTTGACGTCCATTGCAAAACCATATATCGTAGTTACACTGTGAGCCGTCACCGCATTTAGACATTCCTGGAGGACATTCTCTTTCTACGTAAATAAAATTTGATTACTTTTGTTTATACCAAAATAAATAAATGATCTTACAATTTGTAAAGGAATGGTATGTGCTACAGATATAGGTTCATTGTGTTATGGCCATATCACAATGACTATTATAGCAAAAGCCCCTTAGACTGTGAATAGTAATATTAACCCTCCCCTTCTTACAAAAAACCCCAAAGGAACACCGTGATCAAACTTCAATTTAAATCTTGTGGAGACATTTACAAAAAATACCAAAGTCAGGAAAGAACTGCATGAACCATTTTGAAAATAATGGGTCCTGAAACAGTAATTGTCCTATATCCATTTGTAAACCAATACGCACAATTTACCTATATTTCTTTATATCCAGCAACTTCATTGCAAGTTGGGTTTTTAGCATGAGATTCAAAAGGGGGATTTCAAGATTTTTGTCAATACTTGAAAGTATCTCTACTTTATCATCAACAGAAAAACAAATAATATCAATATACAACTATAAGTGGGACCTGAATCTTTCAATCCTACAAGCAAAAAGGAATCAACTACCATTTTTCGTCGCGATGAAAGCTCAAACATTTCCTCTCTTACATTATTGTCATTCGGTGATGAAAAGTAATTTTCGTATTCAATGCTTACTTTGTACAGACCTGAACTTATTTTCAATGAATGTAATCAATAATTATACTTTGTTGCATGGATCTTTGATACAAGATGTACGCGCGGGAACAACTGTTAAAGGGATTATTTAATACCTTACGGGTTATGAAGGGGCAATCAAACGTTTTAACAGTATACTAAATTACAAATGGATAGCAATAAAGTCGTCTTTGTATATCCCACAAACAAAACTAACTGAAATAGGTATGCTATCATACTGAATGGAAAAATTGATGCTTACGCTTTTATAAAGACTAAAAAATACTTCTGAACTCGGATGCTCTCTGAATCGTTGGGTGGTTACTTAGAATTCTTGTTGATAATGAAATATCAGGGATGATAGTTGAACTTTGTAATTAAAATATCAGCGATTCATGCTCCTTGAAGATGAACAGCTCTCTAAAAGCTGTGATACAATGGCTTAAATAACTTTGAAGGTTATACCCAAACCCATTAAGGATAAAGAGCATTTAAAAATGTGTAATTAATTAATCAGCAGAACAGAAGAGTGAAGGAAATTTTGGATTTTTGTTAGAGAAAATGAAGCAAATGTATATGACACAGCAGCACTGATTGAAGACTATACTTGTTGCATCCTTGAAATTTACCCCATTTCCATTCTTTTTCATACTCAGAAAATGCAGACTTTAAATCATCGTCATAACATGGAGTTATTCTCAATACCTGATGTACACATTGTCGGATCTTCGTCAGATTCATCACGACACAACGGATATCCATTGCACATCATTAGTGGATATACACATTGAATATTATCTGCACATTTGACAGTAAATTCTGGGCATTTCCGGTCTGCAAATAAAAATATCAAACAGTTTGATATGCCAAATAAATAGGATGTATCAATGAAAAATTCATTTAAATAATAGATTTTTTTCTTTATTATGTCAGTAGATCTAAAAATGGGTCAGGTATTTGGGTTTACATAAGTATTTTTGCTACTAGTTTGACTACCATAATGAATAATGTCATTTTTCATGTTTTTTGTTTACATCGCATATATATAAAGCAACCGTAGAGCAAAAATGATCTTTAACATTAGTATATTGTGTATGTTCTATGACAGAAGGGGGCCTGGGTGGCCGAATAGTTAAGGTAGTTCTACTACCTATACAACCACTGTAGTCTATCACTAACGCGGTGTGAGTTCGCGCCCCACTTTGTACATTACAAAAAAGGGTGTACTCGATTTACAATCGTAAGCGATAAGATATGTCAGTTACCTGCCGGTGGTACTCTCCGGGCACTCCGATTCCTCCACCATTAAAACTAACCGTCATGAAATTTCTAAAATACTGCTGAAAGTGACGTTAAATCCATAACAATCAATCATTCTATGACAGAAAGCACAAATAATGCTTGATATTGACTATATCAATGATGACAATCACACAGGTGTACAATTCGAATTTTTGGTGTTGTTAATTATTTATATGAACGTTAAATCATCCAACTGCTAAGTACTAAATCAAAAAATCAAAAACCTCCCTCGTAAAAAACATCTGACTATTTTATTTTTTTCATTATTTTCGACATAACTGAGGAGAATGTAGAGTGAAAGCAGTCGTTATAAATTACTGAGTGTGGTTTGGTTATTTTCGTGAGACAACGGCCGTAGAATACAGAAGGATCAAAGAAGTGGTATTTACAAAAATCGAAAGCAAAAGAAACGACCAAAACGAAAACACAGAAAACATTAACCTGAGACAGCTTAAAAGCACAAAATAAAAAGAAAAACACAACAAACAAAACCAGGGCACTAAAAGTGTTAACTCCCATGAAACTGAGAGCGCGACATCAGATGCTCCTGAAGGGTAAGCATGTTCTGCTCTTAAGGTAGATGGACACTAGTACACTGCGTATTCGATTGGTGCATATTGAAAAACTCGAGTGGTAGGTGGATTTTCAAGCCGAAAAATTGTTTTCCCAGCCTCTTCACTCTGACGTCATAATTAACTGACAAATTATTATAATTCACTTTCCCGTGGATTAGCTCCCTTTCCCCGAGAATATTGTCTTTTTAGTGAACTATTTAAAATATCTCTCTTTTCTATTTTGACCCTTTTTGGTTATTTGTTCTCTATCAACTTTTATACGTTTTTCTGTTAATGGACTTCCAAATGTTTTGGTTTTATCTGCACTGATAAGACATTAGTTGTCGAAATGCACATATGCAGAAAATGAATTAACAGTAACTTCGGTATTTTGTTATTTAATGAAACGGTGACGTATCGATTTTTTTTCAGCTCAACGGATCTCTGAAATGTCAAAAAAATTTAAAAATCTGTCTGATATTTATTTCATATGAAAACTTAACAATAACCATGCTCTTATAGTTCCCTATCTAATCTATGTAAATATTGTTGAAAAAACTTAATTTGGACTGATTTTAAAAGCCTGACAACAGGAAAAGATGATCGGTGACATGTATTTTTTTTATCATATGAGTTAAGAACTACAAAATGCAGGTATCTTAAAATAAAAAATTCTATCTGATAGATTTAATATGCTCAATCTACCTTAATTTGCTGTGTAAAAATACAACCTTGCAGGTTTGATTATACCTATCAAAATATTGCATTTTTTCATTTAAATGATGGATCAGTCGAAACAGAACAGAAGGGTTACCCTTTAATATGTTAAAAACTAATACTATCTGTCATTTGACTCAAAATGCATCAAAAGCTTTAGAATAAATTACCTTCCACACAAACTTCCGGGTTTTCATCAGAATGGTCTGTACATTCATATTGTCCATTGCAGATTTGAAATGTATAAACACATTGAGAACCATCTCCACATTTCTCCATAGCTACGGGACATTCTCTCTCTAAATAGAGATTGAGATTTATATATTTCTTAACTTCACACAATAATAAATCATTCAGTTAATATATTAGGTAACGACCATTCTGTACTTCTTCGGTCTAAATTCGATAATGTTCTGAAGGTATAATATCGTGTCTATTTGTCTGACGAAATATTAATTATAATCAAGGAGTACTTTGCATGCTACCATTTTACTTATCTTTGTTAATCCAATACTGCGAACTTGTTATAAAAAATGATAATATTATTAATGAGGATATAAATGATGATATGACTATAAAGTAAATAAAAACTGCTTACATATAAATGTAGCAATTTTATTTTACTTCATTTTTAGTAAAAACGCTTGATATTTAGCCAAGTATACATACTACCAAAGAACAGGCGCTGTAGGTACACCAAAATATATAGTAAATTCACCAAATCAGAATTTACGAAAATTTGAAAAAAAACTTATCAATTGATCTATTATAATTTTCCTGCTGCAAAAAGCTTACCTCTGCAAAATTTCGCGTTGCTGTCTGTTCCATCTTTACAAAGCCCCTTATCACTACATATTGTCCATGCAGGTGCACATTGTAGTCCGTCAGCACATTTGTCAAAACCATCCATACATTTATATTCTATTGTTAAGTAAACAAGGCAAGACAATTGCGTACATTAGATGAAAAATATGTGTGTGTGTGTGTATACTTCTGCTAATTAAGTGTTGCTTTCATTCAGGCCACATCTTGTGTCTAACGTCATTGTTTTCTGTGTTCTCATTTTTGCCCTGTCTTTGGACTTCGATTTTTGTTAATTTCACCCCTTTGTTCCTTCGGTATTCTACTGCCGTTGTTGCTTTTATTCCTTATGATAATAGTACAAATTCTAACTTGCGTTGTTTTCAGTAATGAAACCTTTAAATACTATAATTTCAATTTTACTTGCACATTCTTAAGGATAAAGGCCCCTTTTTCAGTACAATGTTAAACCTATGGGAATTTTATGTAAAACCCACAGCCTTAACGGCTTGTTGGTTTATTCCAAAAAAATATCTGCAAATTATTGAGATAATTGCCAATGCAAAGCTACCATTATTTTATGCTAGTATCAACAAAAAAAGGAATGATTTTGCAGAAAAAAAATCTTGAAAATATTGTGGTAGTTGGATGCTTTCTGGGACAAAAATGCGGTCTGTTCGAATGATTTGCCGGTTTTTATATTGATCATCATAAATAACTCAATTATTTGTTGATAAAATTTGCAACAAATGGTAGCTTTGTATGCATAAATGAAACAATTATCTGCAAACGAAGTTTGGTTAAGAACCAACAAGCCGTTATGGCTGAGGGTTTTACATAAAATTCCCATAGGTTTAACATTGAACTGAAAAGGGGGCCTTTAACCTTAATTAGGCTTTATTTAGTTTGCTACTATGCATATTTACAAATAACACACGAGTAGTTATTTTCGCATAAACAATTTTAGCTTACATTGTTGCTAGAATCCCGACACAGAATACAAAAAGCATACTGCGAAATATATCTTATACAGGAATAGGTACTGTAAATAATAAGAACAGTGTTAATGTAGTCACCCCTATTAAGCTGGATAATGTTTAGGTAAAGGTAATGTTCAAATATCAAAAACCGTACCTATACATTATCCTGAACCGGGACAAAACGTTATCCAATGTTATTGAAAATAAGACATTTGTTTATATTTTCCCAACCGGGCGAAACATTATCCAACCGGACTAAACCAATTATACGCGAACCCTTCTTACCTAAACTGTTTATCGAGAACTCAGCTTAATAGGGGTGGTAGTGATTGCAGTGTAAAATGGTCAATATTATGATTAAATCACTTAAGTATAAGTAATGTTAAAACCTTCTTGCATAGTATTCAACACCCCTATTTAGCTGAGTTCTCGGTTCAGGATAATGTTTAGGTACGGTTTTTAATATTTGAACATTACCTTTACCTAAACATTATCCAGCTTAATAGGGGTGTTCAAATTCTTATATAAAGGACAGAAAATCGGTCTAAAAATTTGTACATGTGGTATACTGGTTGAAACACGAAAGCCAATAGTTCCTATTTTATTAAGTACAAGACCTATTTTTATGCTTCAATTATAGAATCTGAAGCTAATTAAATCACTTTTTGGAATATTATTCATAACTATCAAGTGGTCGTATTGTAAGAAGACAATGGAAAGAAGAAAGGAAACGGGGAATGTGTCAAAGAGACAACGACTCAAAGGGGGGTAATAGCTACTCAAAGCCACCATAAGATCTTCAATGAACGGTGAGAAAACCCCACAAGTTTGCATAAGCTGCTTTTGGTTTGTTTCTTAATTCATATAATGCATATATGTACATTTCTTATGAATTGAAATTAATAACAATATACCCAAGTAACTGTAAATATGTTTTCTGCATATGACCGTTAACTATTGTTTACATTTCCTCCCCATTTAGTCTTGGATGTGTTCTAATTTTCAAAAACGTATAAGTTGATTTTAACTGCATTGAAGAGACATTGATTTTTATGATGACTATCTCCTGAACGAATATTTTTCAGGTGCTTTTTTTATCCAAAAGATCGTTTTCACTGATTTAGAGGCTTTATAAATATGCCTCAAATTTTCACAAAAAATCAAATAGTTTCAAATTGGTCATTTTGGGGTCTTCTGTTTCTCAAAAATGCTAAACGCTATATCAAATCTGTTGATATACTTCAGTTGCGCAATTTTATTACTAATGAAATATACAAATCCCGTATCAATACATAACATAATAAATTTTCTACAGTCAAAATTGTAAAAACACCCTAATTTAGCCCCTTTTCGGACTCTGTAGCTTGACCCTTTTTAGCTTCTGATTTGGCAGGGTGATTTTCAGCTTTTGTAGTATAGAAAATACACTAGATTGAAATGTGAGTTTTACAAATGAGAATTGACATTTTAGGCTAGGTTTAAGTCTAACGGCCTTGATATTTAATCGGTTTTGACTTTTCCCTTGATGGATTTATTTACAGCATGATAAGACATGCTTACTCATTTAGAACACAAGATATCACCCTAGTTTTTTTTATGAATTCAGAATGTGAGTTGTGTAATTTTGAATATTATGCTTGTTGGGTTCGTATATTTTTTAATGTATCGCGTCTTCTGTTGTTTTCATTTTTCATATCTTCAGGCTTTGATTTATATAATTCACGTATACCCTATTTCTTTTGTATTCTACTGGCAATATAATGAATAAATGTTAAACAACGCTACATCCATGTCATGGATGCGGGGTCGTCAACAAGAATATCATATCGGGTAAAGTACTCTTACAAATACTGTCATCCTTTGTCCGACAAATAGACTAATAGACAATACAACATACGAACGATCACAGGGCACACATCGAGTTGATTGGAAGAAACCTTGACAAGTAAAAATCGGGAGATGTTTGCAATATATATATATATATATATATATATATGGCCAGAAAAATAGTTCAATTTTGACTTCCAAAGAAAGCCATATGTTGAATTTTTCATTGAGAAATTCTCACACGAACAAGTCCACCATAACTGGCAAAAAGACCATACACCTTGAGCACGGGGACTCTTTTTACGGACTCCACACTGCACGAGAGACAACGCCACCGTAAAGGAACAAATAAAGGGATAAAATGACAAAATCTCTATAAATACATTGGAAGTTTAAGCAAATTTGAACAACACTTTAATTGTTGTTTAAAAGGAACACCTTTATAGCGTAATTACAAAAAAAAATAAAATAAAATTGGACGTTTCTTAAAAAGATCCAATATAACTAAATACCGAAGTTACTAATGACTAAATTGAATCTGGTACATTATAATGTGGAAAATATGATTAATACTGTAATTGTACTTATATTCGCGGGTACTTATTTTCGCGAATATTCCTTTCTAGCCAAGTTTGTGTGTATTTAATTTCACGGAAGTGTATGCTTTCTTTATAACTTTAATGTTAAATTATTATATTCGCGTGTACTTATTTTCGCGGAAAGTCTCCGAACGAGAAATTCGTGAAAATAAGTACACCGCGAAACTAAGTACAATTACAGTATATAGTTATTCAATCTTACCATTTTCATGGCACTAGGATTTTTATCTTCCTTGAAATTTGAATTTGAAGTAGAGTATTTTGTTCTAGCGAGGTATATAGCTTAATCCTATCACTAACATATTGTCTTCTTTTCATGACATAAATTTATTTGTACGAAATTTTACAAATTTCATCTCATTTGGACAATTTAAAAAACAAAATACCGAAGTTGCTGTAAATTTAGTTTCTGTATACAGCCATTTCGACAACTTATTTCTCTTCAGTAGAGATAATATCTAAAGTGACAAGAACCAAATTCATGTAATTACGCAAAACGCAAAAATGCACTTGCAATAGAATTAAACACCATTGGAGAAACAACGGCACTACTTGAGGGGGTGAATATTTTTCACCTTCGGTTGAAGACCCTCGGGAGACACCAAGATGTAGACAGGAATAAAGTCCTGTCCTTGATAAACTGGAGTTTTCTATGTATCATGTGCGTTCTTGTCACATGTACATTCCTTTCATTTTTTTTTCTCTCAGGTTAAGGTAGATATACACTTGCACTCCGTAATTTAATCGCGCATTAGAAAAATAAAGAGACGCATACGGGGAAGGTTTGATTTTTGGGCCGGAACAGTAATTTGACGGCTTTTCTTTTGTGACGTAATAATTGAATGACAGATTTGAAACGTCATATTTCGTTTACTTTGCCGCGAATTAACTCCCTTTTCCCGAAAATAATGTTTAATCCGGAAACTTTGTAAAATAACTCATTCAAAGCATGGTGACATATACATTTTTCTTTTAAAACCAATAAACTACACCATAAACTATCTGTTCACAAAAATAAATCAAATTCTCATGGATAAAAAACTCTTTTCTATTTAGCTAAAATTTGCTTTTCCATGTTTTTCCCGTGCGTTCTATGTAAATTTACGTGAAAAATGGCTAAAAGTGAGCCAACTTTGATCTCAATTCTAGAAAAAGCAAGCATGGTGACCCATAATTTGTATTTAAAGATTTCGGGTAAATAGGATTGGTTCTTCGATTGTGCCTGCTTACAACAAATCTAATGGATATGAATATTAGTGTCTATCTACCTTAAGTTCTTTCACATTTTGACATCGGGAAAGTTCAAGCAAAAACAGTTTTTGTACAAACATAAAACACAATAGTACAGTAAGTTGCCATTCAAAAGCATGAAGGCAAATAGGGGAAAATAAGGTATTTGTGCAAAGGTTGAAAAATATTTGGAGTCACATATGCATGGAAGGTTTTATTTTTCCGGTTGATTTAATACAAAATATTAAGATTACCTTACCTTTGCATGTTATATTATTTTCGTCACTTCCGTCTTTACAGTTTATTTCACCATCGCACATTTGGTACTTTCTTATGCACTGCAATCCGTCAGCACATTTGATGTCTCCATTTTCACAACTGTAAGCTAAATCAATACTTAGTTTGCTAAACAAGATTTACTTGAGATGAATTAAAATGCTGATCATTCAAAACTTAAAAGTCCTTTAAATATATCCTTTATTCTATTTACTTACTAAAAATGAAGATTTATTTTGTGCTCTTAATTTTCATAAGAAACACGAAGCAAATAATAAACAGACCCCTACTGCAAAATTTCCTTTCAAATCCATATTTTCATTTGTTCCTTATCAATTCTTTATCGTCTTTGGTCCAAAAGGTTTCCAATTGATGCATGATTAGATTTTATTGCCCTTGTGGAGCATTTACTGTTCAAATACATGTTTTTATTTTATTGTCCTAATGGTACATTTACTGTGCAAATAGCCATTTACAGATCTCAAATTTGAAAAACAGTGTTCATGCAATATTTAAAAACGAACAAAACGTAAACTTTTCAATAAAAAAGAATAACATGAGAGAAAAACATATTAAAGTTAGACTCTAAAACATTTGTTGGTATTCTACATTGAATGAAATAAATATACCTGCACAGATTTCCGGGTCATTTTCAGATCCATCATTGCACGTGTCATAACTGTCTCCAGAACACAGAGAAGTTTTAGATATACACTGGATTCCATCTTTACATTTAACAAATCCGTCTCCACATTTATGTTCTGTTCAGTTGATAAACCGGTGAAAAGTTATGTACAAAACATTTAAGTGAACAAAATTGATACTTTTTAGGCACAATTAAGCCACAAATAAAGAGATAAACTTCAGTTACAGAGGTTATAACCGTATTGTTAAAGATTTCCATATATATTCAGAGTTTTTGCACTTCTATTTCATTCTTTTTGGTTTTATGCAAATGACGCGCCATTCTATAATTTACCTTCGTCAGTCAAAATATGTTGAGATCAACGGACAGCGGCAATAGGAAATTTCTAAACTGGTCAGTGTTTGGCAGACTATTTCATAGGAATATGTGTAATTGATATATTAACATAAAACAAATGACTTCAAAAAGCAAATCCTTTTTTGTTGATAACTGCAATGCAATGAACACTAAATAAACCATTGCGACATGCATTATAATAGTATATGAACTGTATAAAAACCACAGTATGGACTTAGGGTACTTTTTACAGCATATAATGTCACTGACATCGAATTATTAAATCCTGTAAAATTTTGCGAAATACCGATCGGAAACTGCAGTTTTCGTGCGTTATACGCAGTATTTCACACGGAAACCCTTGTTACATGTTAAATACTAGGTATATTGCATTGTGTGACTATGACGTGCCATAATTGTCAATGTGTTTACAATTGACGCATCAACGATAACAAACTGATCAATGCATTTTTTTCTTGGAAATATTTTTATTTCTATTTTATTTGTTTATCTATTTATTTATTTATTTATTTATTTTGGTTTGTTCTCTCCCTGACAAGCTTTATCATAAGATTTTATGCTCTAAAACATTGAATGAAACAAAAAATATGAAAACTACTCATCGCATTGTTTTCTGGGTAACAACATTACCTTTACACATTGTAGTATTTTCATCACTTTTGTCTTGGCAGTCAAGGTAACCATTACATAAACTATGGCCATGAACGCACTGTAAGCCATCACCACATTTAATATAATCTCCAGGACATTTAAACGCTGAAAATATAAGTAGTCTAGAATAAAAAAAAGTGTCTTAACGTGTATTTTGGAGCATGCAATAATGTTTGAAATTAAAAAGATTTTAGAATACAGACCATGCCAAGTTAGACAGACTCTTTTGTGATGATGCTTTTCAATACTAAACCTAGCCATGACTATTGTATTGCGAATGATAATAATAATACGATGTAAGCATGTCATTTATTTGTCTATTCTGGAAGCCACACTAGTTTGAATAATTCGGATAATACAGGTACTGTTCTTGATTCTGAACAAATAAGAAATGAACAAGTACGATTTCATACGTGAGCAACAATTATGTAAGGCCACACTGTTATAAATTTTATATTGCATCATATTCAAATGGATATATGAAATCTTTCCATTTCAAAATATTTTCATATAAGCGAGTGAGATTAAAAACTTATTCTTGTAAATAAATGAGGGATGAGATTTTGTAAATTTTGGGATCTTATCTTTAAAGCATTTAAACAACATAAATATCATAATGATGGTCAAAAAATTATTCTGGTACTGCAGTAGATGTATCACTTTATGAAAATATCAAGTTTGTGAAATTATGTCCATTACTTTTAAAGCCTACATGTCCAAATTGTGGTGCATTTTTACTGATGTAAACCGGAAGTGAAAAAAAATCAATGAAAATATTTTGATTATAAAATTCAATTGGGGGCATTGAAGAAATTGTTTGCTATAATGACACCAAATTAACGCTTGTAATTTAAGAATGTTTCAACTTTCAGAAAAGCATCATTTTATTAAAATCATGTAACAACTTTTCAGTAGTTAGTTGTAAAGTGAATCCATATCAAACGCCCTGCCATAGATTTTTAAATGCAACATGGATTGTGAACGAGTTTCTTATCCGTTTCTGAATATTGCCATTTCGACAACTTATGTCTCATCAGTGCAGACCAAGTCAATACATTTGAAAATCCATGAGCCAAAATATGTGCAAAGCTAACAGAGAACCAATTAAAAAAGGATCTCAATCGAAAAGCCAAATTCAGCGAAAAATCAAACTCTTTTATTTCAGGACTGGAATTAGATTTGTAATTGATTAAAAAACCAAATCTTTCATGGATGTAACCTGATTGCATATAAATGGAAGTAACTCAGCATTAATTGCTTGAGGTTCTGTACCTGTTGGTCTTTTTGCCTCTTGGACTTTGGCTCTTGACAATTTTGTTCCGTAATTTTGTTTTTATCCACATTGGCTTGGGTTAATTCATTTTAAGTCTTGGTCTGGGTGTGCGTTTTTAGCTCACCCGTCCGTCCGTCTGTCTGTCAACAATTTCAAAAATCTTCTACTCTGAAACCACTGGGCCAAATGTAACCAAACTTGGCCTGAATCATCACCAGAGTATGGCTTCTCAAAATTGTGTTCGATTGGCCAATAACTCAAAAACCGTTACAGATATCAAAAAATCTGACATGGAGTAAAAATGATCAGCGTGATGAGATCTACCTACTGTGCAATTTTGAAGAAAATCTGAAAACCAATTTCGGAGTTAAAGCCCTTTTTCCGTAAAATTTTCAAAAGTTGTGCATTTTTTATTTTTTATTTCAAAAAGAGTAACAGATAGAAATCCACTTTAAATTGCAGAAATGTTCAGCATATCAAGATATACCCACCCTGTAATTTTGAAGAAAATCCAAAAACCCTTGTAGGAGTTATTGCCATTTTTTCACAGAATTTTCAAAATTTTCACATTTTTCGTCTTTTATTTCCAAAACTATAGAAGATGAAGGTTCAGTATAGATTGATAAAATGTTTGCCATGCAATGGCGACTTCAAAACTGGTGTTGAAAATTGTTCGTTAACCACCGTTTTCAAAATGGCTGCCAAAAAAGGCGGGAAAATACAACATTGTCCGGTTTCAATGAAATTTGGTTTCCAAATAGATATTGATGTTGCGACTTCAAAACCTATGTTGAAAATTGTTCGTTGACCGCCATTTTCAAAATGGCCGCCAAAAAGGCGGTTAAATTCAACGTTGTCCGATTTCAATGAAATTTGGTTTCCAAAAAGGTATCGATGTCGCAAATTCAAAACTGATGTTAAAAATTATTCGTTTACCGCTATTTTCAAAATGGCCGCCAAAAAAGGCGGGAAAATTCAACATTGTCCGATTTCAATGAAATTTGGTATCCAAGTGGGAATTGATGTCACTACTTCAAAACCTACGTTGAAAATTGTTTGTTGACTCCCACTTTCAAAATGGCCACCAAAAAAGGCGGGAATATTCAACATTGTCCAATTTCAATGAAATTTGGTTTCCAAATACATGTAGGTATTGATGTAGCAACTTCAAAACTGATCTTGAAAATTGTTCACTGACAGCAATTTTCAAAATGGCTGCCAAAAAGGTTGGAAAATTCAACAGTGTCCGATTTCAATAAAATTTGGTTTCCAAATAGATACTGATGTTGCGACTTCAAAACCGATGTTGAAAATTGTTCATTGACCGCCATTTACAAAATGATGTCTCGACTTCAAAACTGGTGTTGAAAGTGGTCCTTAGCAAGAATTTTTTCTTGTCAAAAAAGCCCAACAAAGAAATACAGTAAAACATTATCAGACTTTAAATACAGTTCAAGCTGTGTTGTTCGAGCTACCAAATTTGAGAGACTGAAGATAACTGTATGGTGAATAAAAGGATATGGAGTAAATGCACATGAGAAAAAGTCTCTACAAATACATGGTAAAAAACAAGCAAAGGAACAAAGCTTTTATTGTTGTTCTTCATCTTGAAGTCACCATGAGGCCTTCAACAATGAGCTTTGCTCATACCTCATAGTAAGTATAACTTGCAATGTTAGCTTGATTGTGGCAACTGAAAGCCAGGTGAGCGATACAGGCTCCTGGGGGCCTCTGGTTTATCTTGATTTATGAAAATTATGGGTACAATTTCTACAAATAGAATTGTATCTATTGTAGGGTCTGTATTCCTTGAATAGTCCATAGGGTCCAATGTTAAAACTATGTTCCCCGCTAACGGCCGTCTTGATGAGGTACCGACCTGTCGGATACCTTTTTTTTAGAAGGGACCATTTAAGGGCAATTGTGACTAAGTTTGGTTATAATTGGACTGGTACATGTAGTTTCTGAAAAGAAGATCTTTGAATGTCTTTCTCCATAGGGTCAAATGTTAAAACTATGTTCCAAGCTGGCGGCCATCTTGGATTAAGAACGGACCTCCCGGATACCTTTTTTGGAAGGGACCATCTAAGGACCATTGTGACTAAGTTTGGTCATAATTCGACTGGTAGTTTCTGAGAAGAAGATCTTTGAATGTCTTTTTCATAGGGTCCAATGTTAAAACTATGTTCCCCGCTGACGACCATCTTGGATTAGGTCGGACCTGCCGGATACATTTTTGGAAGGGACCATCTAAGGACCATTGTGACTAAGTTCGGTTATAATTGGACTGGTAGTTTCTGAGAAGAAGATCTCTGAATGTCTTTTTCATAGGGTCCAATGTTAAAACTATGTTCCCCGCTGGCGGACATCTTGGATTAGGTACGGACATGCCGGATACAATTTTCATACTCAAAAACCGTTACAGATATCAAAAAATCTGACATGGAGTAAAAGTAATCAGCATGATGAAATCTACCTACTGTGCAATTTTGAAGAAATTTTGAAAACCCATTTCGAAATTATAGCCCTTTTCCCGTAAAATTTTCAAAAGTTGTGCATTTTTTATTTTTTATTTCAAAAAGAGTAACAGATAGAGGTCAAGTGTAAATTGCAGAAATGTTCAGCAAATCAAGATATACCTACCCTGTAATTTTGAAGAAAATCCAAAAACCCTTGTAGGAGTTATTGCCCTTTTTTCACAGAATTTTCAAAATTTTCATATTTTTCGTCTTTTATTTCCAAAACTATAGAAGATGAAGGTTCAGTATAAATTGATAAAATGTTTGCCATGCAATGGCGACTTCAAAACTGGTGTTGAAAATTGTTCGTTAACCACCGTTTTCAAAATGGCTGCCAAAAAAGGCGGGAAAATACAACATTGTCCGATTTCAATGAAATTTGGCTTCCAAATAGATATTGATGTTGAGACTTCAAAACCTGTGCTGAAAATTGTTCGTTGACCGCCATTTTCAAAATGGCCGCCAAAAAAGGCGGTTAAATTCAACATTGTCCGATTTCAATGAAATTTGGTTTCCAAAAAGGCATTGATGTCGCAAATTCAAAACTAATGTTAAAAATTTTTCGTTTACCGCTATTTTCAAAATGGCCGCCAAAAAAGGCGGAAAAATTCTACATTGTCCGATTTCAATGAAATTTGGTATCCAAGTGGGAATTGATGTCACTACTTCAAAACCTACGTTGAAAATTGTTTGTTGACTGCCACTTTCAAATGGATGCCAAAAAAAAAGGCGGGAAAATTCAACATTGTCCGATTTCAATGAAATTTGGTTTCCAAATACATGTAGGTATTGATGTTGCAACTTCAAAACTGATCTTGAAAATTGTTCACTGACAGCAATTTTCAAAATGGCTGCCAAAAAAGGTTGGAAAATTCAACAGTGTCCGATTTCAATATAATTTGGTTTCCAAATAGATACTGATGTTGCGACTTCAAAACCGATGTTGAAAATTGTTCATTGACAGCCATTTACAGAATGAGGTCTCGACTTCAAAACTGGTGTTGAAAGTGGTCCTTAGCAAGAACTTTTTAGATACAGTTCAAGATGTATGGTTCGAGCTACCAAATTTGAGAGACTGAAGATAACTGTATAACTTGCAATGTTAGCTTGATTGTGGCAACTGAAAGCCAGGTGAGCGATACAGGCTCCTGGGAGCCTCTGGTTTATCTTAATTTATGAAAATTATGGGTACAATTACTACAAACAGAAATGTATCTATTGTAGGGTCTGTATTCCTTGAATAGTCCATAGGGTCAAATGTTAAAACTATGTTCATCGCTAACGGCCGTCTTGATGAGGTACCGACCTGTCGGATACCTTTTTCATGGAAGGGACCATTTAAGGGCAATTGTGACTAAGTTTGGTTATAATTGGACTGGTACATGTAGTTTCTGAAAAGAAGATCTTTGAATGTCTTTCCCCATAGGGTCAAATGTTAAAACTATGTTCCAAGCTGGCGGCCATCTTGGATTAAGTACGGACCTCCCGGATACCTTTTTTGGAAGGGACCATCTAAGGACCATTGTGACTAAGTTTGGTCATAATTCGACTGGTAGTTTCTGAGAAGAAGATCTTTGAATGTCTTTTTCATTGGGTCCAATGTTAAAACTATGTTCCCCGCTGACGACCATCTTGGATTAGGTACGGACCTGCCGGATACATTTTTGGAAGGGACCATCTAAGGACCATTGTGACTAAGTTTGGTTATAATTCGACTGGTAGTTTCTGAGAAGAAGATCTTTGAAGGTCTTTTCCATAAGGTCAAATGTTAAAACTATGTTCCCCGCTTGCGGCCATCTTGGATTAGGTACGGACATGCCGGATACAATTTTCAAACGGGGACCACCCGAGGACTATTGTGACCAAGTTTGGTTCCAATTGGCCCAGTGGTTTCGGAGGAGAAGATCTTTGAATGAAAAGTTTACGACGGACGGACGACGGACGCCGGACGCCAAGTGATAACATAAGCTCATCCTGTCATGGATGAGGTACAGACCTGCTGGATAACTTTTTTGGAAGGAACCATCTAAGGACCATTGTGACTAAGTTTGGTTATAATTCGACTGGTAGTTTCTGAGAAGAAGATCTTCGAATGTCTTCCCCATAGGGTCAAATGTTAAAACTATTTCCCCGCTGGCAGCCATCTTTGATTAGGTACGGACCTGCTGGATAGCTTTTTGGAAGGGACCATCTAAGGACCATTGTGACTAAGTTTGGTTATAATTCGACTGGTAGTTTCTGAGAAGAAGATCTTTGAAGGTGTTTTCCATAGGGTCAAATGTTAAAACTATGTTTGGTTCCAATTGGCCCAGTGGTTTCAGAGGAGATGATCTTTGAATGAAAAGTTTACGACGGACGGACGACGGACGACGGACGCCGGACGCCAAGAGATAACATAAGCTCATCCTGTCATAGCCAGGTGAGCTAAAAATAAAAAGACTGAATGTTTATGCTCGGGTTTGAAAAGTAAGTGAGAACCGAACCGTCTGTCAACTTCGGAGACACCAAGAAACAAGGACACCCCATGAGTACGGGACAAAAAAGAAAATGAAGACACACATACAGATGAACAACATGGACCGAATAAAAACCATGGGTAAGATCAAGTGTACAAGTAGAGCAAGCATCTCCTACTTCTTATAAAACACCCGCCGTGTTGAACATGTAAACTCCGGTAGAGAAAAAACAAACTTTAGTTGTAAAGGGGAAGATCGATTGTCATGCATGTCGGGAAACAAATATCTCATAGCAATCCACATGATCATGATTAGCGTTGAAAAAACCAATGTTGTGTCAAAAAGAATAACCAGGAACGAATTGTCGCAAGAATGAAAATATTGCCCATAAATATAGTCTATAACCTTGGGTAAACATCTATAAACATATAAAATTAGAGTTTGCTACGTTTGCGATGCACGGTGAGGTCCCGGGTCGTAGTTTTACTTTGTAAGCAAATATTTCTTCTAATGGTTTCTAGCTTTCCCAGCCACATTGGCTCAAATATCACACATTGATCAGTACAAAATTTATCTCAAGAACATTGGACATTTTCTCATAAATGTTCTCTCAACCAACGTTTTTTACACGTTTGAACTTTTTATGGATGAATTTTAGGCCAACACAGAGCCATATAATTCAACATTTTTCTCTGCTTCTGATGTATATAATATTATACAAATCCCTTAAAACCTTTACAAATATAAACAAAATGATACCGAAATTATACTACAGTTGAGTTCCGTAATGAAATTTTTTTTATAAAGAAGTATCTGCTTCATTCATTGTCCTGTCCTTGGCTAACTCTGTCTTCAACTATTGACGCGTACAGTCGAATTTCGATGGCGTGAACACCGAAGGGAAAAATAAAAATCAGTTCGAGCTGATACTGTGTTCGAGCTATTGGGTCAAACTATGCTTAACCTTAAAAGAGGGTTAGAGACATCTATGGTGTTCTAGCTATTGCAGTTCGAGCCTTCCGAGATAAAAGGGGAACACAGGCTGTTTTAATTTTACTAATTGTGGCAAATAGTTCATACCTCTGCATCTGTTTTCACCTTCGTCGCTCTCATCGTTACAGCTCTTGTAACCATCACATATGCTTCTTTCCCAAATGCATTGTTTACCATCGGCACATTTGGCATATCCTTCTGTGCATTCGAAATCTAAAAAAAAAATTGCGAGTTTATTTATGAAATTTTCACTTTGTACTTTGTTTTGATAAAGTTATTTTGTTTTTTGTGCATGGATCAAAAAATCATATAACAGTAACTTCGGTATTTTGTTATTTGTTATACACCTGGAACGGTTAATCTTTAAGCTGTTTTGTGGGGTGGGGATTTGCAAGCAACAAAATGGCACATAATTGTGATATCTGTTTTTTTATTCTGTACCATGGAGGGTCCCTTGAAACAGCAAGCATTCGGCATGCTATAGGATTCAAAATGTAATCTGCCACATTCTTATGTATAGACACTAGCAGATAAAGTCTTTAAAAAAGGAGACTACAATTGGTTCTAAAAAGGGGTATTCCATTCAATATTTGTCAAAGTTTTATCTGAAATCTTTACAAAATTCAAGAATTTGATAGCAAAAAAGGAGAATTTATCTAGATCCGCCAATGGAAGCTATTATTGGGTTGTTTTTTAAATATTCTCCTTTTCAATCTATGCCCTATTTCTTTTTTTTACCTAGAACTACTCAAATTCTTCTCTTAGAGTAATCATAATACAAAAAGAATTTCAATCTTTTCATTCTCTAATTTCACGTAACGGTCTGTCCATCTGTTTGTCCGCCCCATGGCCCGTCTTTATGTCAAAGATTTCTCGGTTTGTATCATTAGGAATAATTTAAATTTCGAGTGGAGCTTGGAAATGAAAAGTAAGCGATTCTCAAAACTTCCTTGCTGTAAATACTTTGATTTTCAAACAAAATGTTAGTTAAAGATTTATTGGCTTCTGGAGGAGGGAATGAAACGATGAGTTGTATTACTCCCTCAATTTACGGGTTTGTCGAAACCACATTCTGTTTGCCGAAACTTTGTCTTTAAACCAATCTTTCAATGATTTTTCTTGGCTTTACTTTAATCAATGAGAATGGTTTGATAATTAGCCATTCAAGCAATTCATGGGTCTATGGAGCAACTACGTTCTGTTTGTGTATGCGATGGCCTGTGATCCAATCTGTACAAAAACAGTTTGATCGCTAGCCCGTGCAGAGAACCATAATCATGCATAGTACCAATCCGGACTCATTTTTAGGGGACGACCATATGATTATCGGGGGGGGGGGCTTAGATAATTTAGCCTAGAAAATTTATTTAATAGTTGAGACCTATGGAAAATGCCGTTCATAACTGATACCTCTAAAAGTACTGTCAGTGCTAGCCATGTCAAGGGTCTATGTGAGCGACACAGGCTCTTGAGAGGAAGTCTCCTTTATCTAAGGCTGGAACAGACGGTGCAGTATTAAATTTATTTTTCACTTACCGACATTATCAGTATCATGTGTGACCTTCTGATGGGATCATTTCTGGCCTGTTGATATTTTTATTGGTTTTCAAATCGATTTATTGGAATATTTTGGAAAAAAAATAATTGGATATGAAATAATGCTGAAAATTATTTTTAGGGACATTTGGGGTTTGTAAAAGGGATATCGTATATCTTTAGTAAAACTTCCGGGGATGTGGGATATTTGTACCCCCTGGAGTCAACTTTAACTGTTACTCTTTTCTAGAACAACCAAACTGCACAGACCATAATGCCTAGTTTTGCACATCATTATTATCCGAAATGTTCGATCCATTTTTAGTGAAGTAAATCTCTTTTTGTTATGAAGCTTAATGCACCAAAAATTTAAGATATACTTAAATTTATTTTACAGGAAAGACTATGGGTACTTCTTACTTTGAGCGAAAACAAAATATCAGGTTTTTGTGCATTGTCGTTTCCCTCAACCCTTCTGCTTTGTAATGATTACCAAGGGATTGGTAAACTGTAACGAATGATAACTTTTGAATAAATTTATATTGCCAATCAAAGGAAACGTGTTGCATTTAAAATAGTATAAGAAATGGTAATAGCATGAATATTTTCATTTTGAAGATTATCCATGCTAGGGACACTAAGTAAATGTTAAAATTTCACTGTCTAGCCACGAATAATGTGTAAATACGTATTGATCTACCCCTAACGACCCTAAGAGTGATCCAAGACCTATTAATAGCTTGCATACCTATTTTTTCGACATGAAATGTGACAGGTACCAGAGCATCTTATGAGTCATTCTCTGTAAGCATCACAAAATCTGGCATATGGGTGGAACGGGGGGATCTCCGATTTTGATGAAATTTTGTATATAAAGAACAAATGTAATCCTGACAACAAAATAAGGTTTGTTTTTTTCATTTTGAGCAGTGGTTGCTATAGTAACCTGTCATGCCCAAATACTCACTAAAATGTCCAAAACGTGTGAAATCTGAATAAGCTGTTTGGTTGATATATTTTAAAAAAAATTTGAATATGGATTTCCCTTGTTTGGGTTCTACTGCTGCTGATGAGGAATTAATTTCCGAAATGGCCATACAGCTCATCAAAATTATTGCAGTTGGAGTTAGCATATGTGTTATGGTCTCATGTTCACTTACTCCATATCCTTTCGTAAAATATGTAAAAGAAAATATGAATCAACTGGACTTTAATTACTATATCAGTGATTAGGTAATGGGTCAATGTAACATTTAAAACAAAAAGCAATGAAATCACCTAAGTCTAAATTTGGTTACCATGGCAACAAAAATCACTAAAAAAGACAATTTCCAGAAAATGGAAAAAATGCCAAATTTACCCATTTTTAAGTGCTAATTATGAAAAACTGCAGGCACAGAAACTCATTAAACTACTGAAGTTGCAGTTCAGTATATTATCTTTAAATTATCAAAAAATAAAAGATGTCTTTTTCCTTTTATTTAAAAAAACAATTTTGAAATTTGCTGGAATAGTGACTTTCCTATTTTCGTCCCAAAAAATCCCAAATAACTATTTTTACTCGTTTTTCTGGACCTCTTCAAAAGATTGTATTGAGATTGGGTTTATTGGTCTATTTTAAAATGGGAATGCTTTGTTAAGCTAAGCATATGCTATATGACCTTGACATATTACCCCAAGGTCACGAGAATCAAATTTTCAAAGTAATATTTTGTCAAAAAAAACAATCGAAATTTGTATTTCGACTTGTATTTCAGCCACTATTCGATGGGTTGTAATGATTTTGGGTATTTTCTTATTTCAACATGAATATACTTTGTATATCTTAATATATTCTATATATGACCTTGACATACCATCCCAAGGTCATGAAACTCCAATATTCAAGGTTTTGGCCACAAATATTCTCATTTCATAGGATTTCCTCAGGAATGATTATGAGATATGCCAGGTATAACCTTCTTATGACATTTAGTTAACAACCAACAACCATACAGATGTTTGACCTTGAACTCTAAAGGTCAAAAGATAATCATCTAGGTCATTATTTATCTATAAGTTCAAATATTGCTTGCAACCAGATGCATGTTTCATGGTTTGTTCACATTTGGCACATGTATTTACTTTACATAGACTCTGGTGAATAATAAGAATACCACACAGTGGTATTTCTTTTACCAGCATTTGTTATTTATAAACTTATGGAAAGAACAAAAACAAAATTGAATGGTCCAAAAAAGCCATTGGTTAAACGCAAATCCAACCATGACCTTAACAGAAATTTCCTGCTGAAAATATATGTTAAGGTTACCCAATTCTGGTATTATATTGGCTACTGCCAAAGATCTATCTACTGAACAAACATCATTCCTCTATTATCTTCAGTTGCTGAATTATTATTCAAACAAAAACAACTGAATATATGATTTATTTCATTCATTTGAAAAATATGGGCCAGGGAACCTAATTTTGGTACAGATAATGAGTACCATGGATACTATGCATTCACCCACAAATATCTTCCACCAACCATTTTAGATGGTGAGATATGACAAAATTTGAAAATTAATGAAAGTCATTAATTTGGAAAATATAGGCCAACCAACTGTTTTTTAGCACAGATGTTGACAAGTAACCAAGATACATTCACTGGCCAAATATCATTTACCTACAACTTGTAGTTGCTCAAATATGGATATTAGTAGATACATTAAAGGCAATGTAAAAGTTACTCTGTTGAAACGCGCCTTTTCAAGAACATATGCATTGTACTGGAATTGTTTACTGGTAGTTGGTATTGTTACTTGCCATTAATCATTTTTTTTATTTCAATTTTATCAAAAGATTATGAAACATAAGCCAAATCTGGCATATCTCTCTATTATTTACTTCTTTTTAAATTGCAGAACTCTTGAATACAATTATAAAAGTAGATGTAGTTTGTAAATTTCAAACGGTTTATCTGAATAAATTAACTAAAAGCTCAAATACTGAGCCTGAATCGCTTCTCTGACAAATTGCTTCAAAGCCATAGCTATGCTGATGAACAAAAATAATATTTTTCACCATAGGGACTAATGGTAAGCAATGCTCCTCACTGACAGCTATTGTTTTTTATACCCCACCACGTAGTGTCGAGGTATTATGTATTGCTCTCAGTATGTGTATTCGTTTGTCTGTCTGTCTGTCCAGAATATGACAGATAACTTTTGTACAAAATAACATACTATCTTAAAACTTGGTATGTAAGTTGTTTCCATAAAACCCAGGACAATCGATTTTTGGTTCAGAGGTCTAAGGGGTCTAGAAGTTTTGCCCCTTGAAACTTCGAAATTTTGTGAATTTGGGGTTTCAAACTGATACTTTTTAAACGAATCAACATACTGTCTTCAGATTTTTGTATATAAGTTATTTATCACAAAAAACACAGGCTAAGTTCGATTTTTGGTTCATAGGTTTAAGTGGCCAAGGAGTTATGCACCTTTGAACCTAGAAATTTTGTGAATTGTTGAGTTTTTGACTGATAACTTTTAAACGAAACAATATAAAGTCTTCAAACTTGGCATATTAGTTGTTTACTGAAAAACACAGGTCAAATTGTATTTTGTGTCCAGAGGTCCAAGGGGTGTTGGATATATGTCCCTTGAAACTTTGAAATTTTGTTAATTGTGGAGTGTCCGAGTGATAATTTGTGAATGAAATAACATACTGTCAAATGACTTGGTATCACACATGACAGGTCAAGTTTGATTTTGGCTTCAGAGGTCCAATGTCACTTTGGCAGTTATGCCCCTTGAAAATTTGAAATTTAGAGAAGCGTGGCGTGATATCATGTAATGCATCATTACTATTTTTGTCAGATATAATCGAAAAAGCAATTTTTGTAAAGAACCTTCAATACATTACAGCCAACTATTTTGTCAGATTCGGCTCAAATGAGCAAACTTTGTGAAAAACCTTCTTAATATAACTCCAATGCTGTTTACTTAAATTTGAAAATTCAACCAAACTAACAGAATGATGCAAGAACGGTTCTTTATAACGATTGATCATTTCGGTCAAATCTGATAAAAAACATGGCCGCCAGTGCAGAACATAGGTTAACATTTGGAAAATCATATTTTGATAAATTATATCTTGATAATCTCCTATTAAAACAAGTTAAGCAAATTCAACCAAACTTTACAGGAATGATCAATGGAAAGTTCTTAATAAAAATTGATCATTTGGTGTGGACCATTTGAACAAAAAACATGACCTCAACATTGAACAAAGTTTGGCATTTGACCTATGGGAAAATCACATTTTTATCATCTCCTCTGAAACTACTGAAGAAAATTCAACCAAATTTACATTAATGATGTTTTCGATATTCTTCGCAAAAATTGCTCATTGCAGTTGAAACTGACAAAAATATAACCACTTACACAAAACAAACATGGCCACCAGTACAGAACATTGTTTAACATAGGATCCTTTTAAAAATCCTCAACTAAGCAGTATCACCCTCCAGCATAGCTTTGTCCTTGGCTGATTATGCTCTTATATTTAGATCCTATTGGTAATTTGTTCTCTATCAGGTTTTACACATATCTCGGTAATGGATTTCCAAATGATTTGATTTAATCTTCACTGAAGAGACATAAGTTGTCATAATGCGCATAAGCAGAAACCAAATTCACAGTAACTTCGGTATTTTGTTATTTACACTATCTGATCTGAAAACATTAAGCAAATTTAAGTAAACAACATTGGAAATATACAGAAGGTTCTTGACAAAGATTGCCCATTTCAGCTGAATCTGACAAAACAATTGGCTGTAATCGAGAAACTTAGATAAACATTGGACCCTATAGGAAATTTGTATTTTGCTTATCTCCTGTGAAACCACTGAACCCAATTCACCCAATCTTTACTGGAAGGATGTATAGAAGGTCTTGTTAAAAACAATTGTCCATTTCAATTGAATCCGATAAAATATATGACTGCCAGTGCGGAACATAGTTTAATCTTGGACTCTTAGGAAAAATCAAATTTTTCATTATCTGCTCTGAAAATTTTGAAACAAATTTAACTTAACTGTACTGCAATGTATGGAAGATTCTTTACAAAGACTGCTATTTTGAATATATCTGACAAAAATCATGGCTGTCAGTGAAGAACATTGCTAACAATTAGGCCCTATGGCGAAAAATGTGATTTTCTTTTGTGAAATAAGGATACGCATAGCTTACAGTCCCTGGACCAGTCAACATTCCCATTTTTGCGATCCGTCACGAGTCATCGATCCATCACCGATCAGTCATGATTCAAAAGGCATCCGTCAGATCATTCACCAGTCAGCATTCATCCGTCAGGAGTCACCGTTCCTAAGCCACAGGTTGTTTGTACTCGTCATCCGTCATCCGTCACTGTTCAGCATTAAGCCAATCAGATTGCATTAGTCATCCGTCACCCGTCATTTTTAATTTCAATTCAGGTTAATTAAAATATAGGAATACTAGTGTTTTTGTAGTGATAATACATCGGCGTGCGAATGCCGAGAAAATAAAAAAAAAATATGGAACATAGAATAAAAATTAATCAATTTTTCTAAATTATACTTTGAAATTCAATTTCAATAAAAAAAAAATCTGTGAATTCTTATCCATAAATTTAATGACACTTTAAACGGGAAAAGAAATGAATATTTGGAAGATTTATTAGTAATTTTTTATCACATTTTTTCATTTTTATGTAATTTTTAACACAACAAGACCAATTACATGTCTGGACCTGCGTCACCGTCACTCATGTTCAACTTAGAAAGTGTTTTTTTTTCTTCAATCTAACAGAATATCATGTATAGGTTTACCAATTCAAACAAGTATTCATTTACCTTATTACCAAAATTTCTTCAAATGCAAGTTATAATTGAGATTATATTAAGTTCAACCCTATTACAATCTTCGCTAGCCAAGGGTTACGATCCACTCCTCTCAACTTCACCCTTGGCAGATCAAGCTGGATTTCTGTAGTCTCAAATCCACGTATTTGATTGGTTGCAGTTAACCTTCACTGCAGCCAATTAATTAACTTACTTTCATATTTTGAATATACAATGTATATCAAAACAATAAAACTTAAAATATGGCGTTTAGTGATTTTTCTATTTTGCAAAATTTCCATGATTTAATTATCTTTCTTTACTTTTGAAGGGTTATTTCCTTTAAGTCAAATATATTGTGAATTGTTGTATTATTAGATGCAATAAATAATCATTTATTATTACAATAATTCATACTGAAATTCTTACTTTAAAGGGAGATAATTTGAAACTGATGTTTCACAAATTGTGGCTCAATCCGCCAAGGGTGAAGAGGAGAGCTGATCACAACCCTTGGCTAGCGAAGATGCCCTATTACTGTAATAGACAAAAAAAAGAAGAAAAAAACAAAACTAAATGTACAAAGTTGAACAAAACATAATGTGAAAATAGTCCTTATCACGTCAGCAGAGGTGAAATTCAAATAAACACATACTTTGAATCTTTATGAGAAAACATATGAAAGCAATGCAAAAATTCAAGAATAGCTGCCCATGGTCAATGCGTTCAAAACTCTGCAACGTCTCTGGACAAAATGAGTACCATGATGATATAATATGATAGAATAAAGTACAAGTTCAATAATAGATAAATTTGACATTTTTTTAAAATCAAAACTGGCCTAAAGGGGAGGTTCACATCACCAATGTGTTCAAACAACAGTAAAAACTTCCAAAGGTATTTAGTCAGAAATGTTAATCTTTCAGATTACACAAACCAGGCACTGTAATGCTAAAATATGCTGAAAAATGACTAAGTTCAACAATGCATAAATTCAACATTTTTTTTCAAATCTGCCCAAAAAGGAAGGTGCACATCTTCAATGTGTCAAGAACAACTGTGTTAAGTTTCAAAAGCACCAGATATAAGGAGTCAGAGTTTCAGATTACACAAACTCAGTACTGTAATGTTAAAATTTAATGAATTTAATGAAAAAATGACTAAGTTCAACAATGCATAAATTCGACAATTTTTATCCAAATCTCACCAAAAGGGGAGGTGCACATCTTCAATGTGTTCAGAACAACTGTGCAAAGTTTCAAAAAGCATCAGGTATAAGGTGTCTGAGTTTCAGATTACACAAACTCAGTACCGTAATGTTAAAATTGATGAAAATATGACTAAGTTCAACAATGGATAAATTCGACAACTTTTATCCAAATCTCACCAAAAGGGGAGGTGCACATCTTCAATGTGTTCAGAACAACTGTGCAAAGTTTCAAAAGCATCAGGTATAAGGTGTCAGAGTTTCAGATTACACAAACTCAGTACCCTAATGTTAAAATTTGATGAAAAAATGACTAAGTTCAACAATGGAAAAATTCCACAATTTTTTTCTAAATCTCACCAAAAGGGGAGGTGCACATCTTCAATGTGTCCAGAACAACTGTGCAAAGTTTCAAAAGTATCGGGTTAAAGGTGTCGGAGTTTCAGATTACACAAACTTGGTACCCCCAAAGCGTGACGGACGGACGGACGGACAGACGGACGGACGGACGGAGTCGAGCGGCTCCTAGACCTGCGGTCACCGTTGGTGACGCAGGTAATAATGTGTAAAAGGAAAGTTTAGCACTGACCGGTGTCTATGTAATGACTAAAATGAAGATTCATAAGTTATTTTTTATCCCATTTTTTCATTGTCATGGACTTTTGAACAATATAATGTGTAAAAGACAAGTTTCGCACTGACCAGTATTATTACTGACTATAATGAAGATTTATCAGTGATTTTTTTTATCACATTTTTTTCATTTTCATGGAATTTTTAACAAAATAATGTGTAAAAGGAAAGTTTTGCACTGACCGGTGTTTATGTATTGACTAAAATGAAGATTCAAAAGTAATTTTTTATCACATTTTTTTCATTTTCATGGAATTTTGAACAAAATAATGTGTAAAAGGAAAGTTTTGCATTGACTGGTATACATGTAATGACTAAAATGAAGATTCATAAGTATTTTTATCCCATTTTTTCATTTTCATGGAATTTTGAACAAAATAATGTGTAAAAGGAAATTTCCCACTGACCGATATATATTTAAAGACTAAAATGAAGATTGATCAGTAATTTTATTATCACATTTTTTCATTTTCATGGATTTTTTAGCAAAATAATGTGTAAAAGGAAAATTTCGCACTGACCGGTGTCTATGTAATGGCTAAAATGAAGATTCATAAGTAATGTTTTAACCCAATTTTTCATTTTGATAGAATTTTGAACAAAATAATGTGTAAAAGGAAAGTTTCGCACTGACCGGTATTTATTTAATGACTAAAATGAAGATTTATCAGTAATTTTTTTTATCACATTTTTTCATTTTCATGGATTTTTAGCAAAATTAAAAGGACAATTGTTCAGAGAACAATTGCAAAGGCCTTTCCCGCGACAATGTCATGTTTTGTTACGTCTTGTGTTTGAAATCTTCTTAATGAGATGCACATTGTCTCCAATATATGTGATTTTCTATTTCTAACCGTTACAATTACTGTTTTTACAATAAAAAGACAAATATTGGCTATGACCTTGACCAGTAACCTTGTTGACCTTTGACCTTGTGCTCAAATTGAAGGTCTCTTCATACTGATTAATTTGATATGTTACATGACGATACTATCTGTAAAGTTTTAAAAGTTATACGCTAAAAACCTATTTCCGAAATGCGTCAAGGGCAATAACTCTTTTGGGAGTCATCGGAGAGCTTCAGTCCAAATGAAACAAATGTAGCCCTTGACATGATGAACATTTTTGCTGATATACTTTTTCAGCCATCTATTACGGTTTCCGAGTTCATCTGATAACAAGGTCAAAGGTCAAGGTCAAAGGTCACCGATGACCTTNAACCTGGTACTCAAATTGAAGGTCTTTTCATACTGATCACTTTAAACATATATGTTTACTATATTATCTGTAAGCGTTTAAAAGTAATTCGCAAAAAAACGATTTATCGAAACGCGTCAAGGGCTATAACTCAAAAACCGTTCGTCGCACAGTTTTCGTTCAATTGAATTAAATGTAGATCTCAATGAGAGGAAAATTTTTGCAATATAATGTTTTCATAATTTTTTTATTGTTTCCGAGATATCGCGATAACAAAATTTCAAATGTCGGCCATTTTGAAAATGGCGGACGAAAAAATTTTTTGACCCCCATTTTGTAATCAGGGCCATGAAAGCTACCTGGAAATCAAATTTTATCAAAATCCGACAACTTTCAGAAATTTGCATATTTAGGGGGTCAAAAACGCGTAACCGGGGTCGCGACCCCAAACAATTTTTTTGCATGATAATTCATCCAGAGGATGAATGCAACTTTATCCTTACCTTAGATTTTTGATATCGGTTACGGTTTAATGATGAGATCTGATAACAAGATAAACCGTATTCGGGGAGATAACTCTGTTACTAAAAATAGAATCGGTTCACAGGGTGACCTGAGTCGAGCCCGGCCAATGCTTGTTAAGTGTACCAAGTTTGGTTATGATTGGTCAAAGCACTTTGCCAACATTAATGGCAGAGGAAAAAGAAAGAATAATAATAATCATAAGAAATACAATAAGGTCTTTCCACTGTAGTGGGAAAGACCAAAATAATGTGTAAAAGGAAAGTTTCACACTGACCCATGTCTATGTATTGACTAAAATGAAGATTCATAAGTAATTTTTTATCCCATTTTTTTCCTTTTCATGGAATTTTGAACAAAATAATGTGTAAAAGGAAAGTTTCGCACTGACCGGTATACATTTAAAGACTAAAATGAAAATTTATCAGTAATTTTTTTATCACATGTTTTCATTTTCATGGAATTTTTTAGCAAAATAATGTGTAAAAGGAAAGTTTCGCAATGACTGGTATACATGTAATGACTACAAAGCAGATTCATTAGTATTTTTTTATCCCATATTTTCATTTTGATGGAATTTTGAACAAAATAATGTGTAAAAGGAAAGTTTCGCACTGACCGGTGTCTATGTATTGACTAGAATGAAGATTCATAAGTAATTTTTTATCCCTTTTTTTCATTTTCATGGAAATTTGAACAAAATAATGTGTAAAAGGAAAGTTTCGCACTGACCGGTGTCTATGTATTGACTTAAATGAAGATTTATAAGTAATTTTTTATCCCTTTTTTCATTTTCATGGAATTTTAACAAAACAGTGTGTTAAAGGGAAGTTTTGCACTGAGCGGTGTATTTTTAACAACTATAATAAAGAATCATATATAAGTAATTTTTTATCATATTTTTACATTTTTATGGAATTTTTATCAAAGTAATGTGTAAAAGGAAAGTTTAGCACTGACCGGTGTTTCTGTAATGACTCTTAAGTAATATTTTTATCTCATTTTTTTCATTTTCATGGAATTTTGAACAAAATAATGTGTAAAAGGATAGTTTCGAACTGACCGGGGTCTATGTAATGAGTAAAATGAAGATTCATAAGTAATTTTTTATCCCTTTTTTTGATTTTCATGGAATTTTGAACAAAATAATGTGTAAAAGGAAAGTTTCGCACTGGCCAGTATATATTAAATGACTAAAATGAAGATTTATCAGTAATTTTTTCATCACATTTTTCATTTTCATGGAATTTTGAAAAAAATAATGTGTAAAAGGAAAGTTTCGCACTGACCGGTGTCTATGTATTGACTTAAATGAAGATTTATAAGTAATTTTTTATCCTTTTTTTTTATTTTCATGGAATTTTAACAAAACATTGTGTGAAAGGGAAGTTTTGCACTGAGCGGTATATTTTTAATAACTATAATAAAGAATCATATATAAGTAATTTTTTTATCATATTTTTACATTTTTATGGAATTGTTATCAAAGTAATGTGTAAAAGGAAAGTTTAGCACTCACCGGCGTTTCTGTAATGACTCTTAAGTAATATTTTTATCCCATTTTTTCATTTTCATGGATTTTTTATCAAAATATTGTGTAGAAGGGAAGTTTCACACTGACCGGTGTATTTGTTATGTCTAAAATGAAGATTCATAATTTTGTATCACATTTTTTCATTTTCATGGAAGTTTTAACAAAATAATGTGCACTGACCGGGGTCTATGTTATAACTAAAATGATTTGAATGTTTGCGATTTTGATGAATTTTGGGTAAAACAATAGCTGATATAGTATAATATAGTATAATTTTGAGTGTGAAATGTCAACAAAATCTCTGTAAATACCATCTGGTGGAGATTTGTTCCAAATATATATATTTACATGTACACATTTGGCCTGTTCGAAAAAAAAATGACTTGAACAATTGCGATTTAATCTTTTGCAAATTTTTGGNAAAGTTGAGTAGAATTTTGATTCTAAAACACTAAAGTTCAATTGGCATGCTCTTGAATTGCTAAGAACTATCAGATACATGTATCGATAAGGACTTTCGATCTTACTAGGAATTATATATCAACGCTCGGCGAGATTCGTTTCGCCGGTAATTTTTCAATTTACCTGTATCAGTCATCCGTCACCGATCATCCGTGCATAATTAATTAGTTTTCTTTCTATTCGTCATCCGTCATGATTCAAGAGTCGCATCATCCATTAGTCATCAGTTGATTTTACTATCCGTCAGCCGTCAAAAGTCGTGATTCAGCGATCATTCAGCGATCACTCACCATTCAACGATCAGTCAAATTGGAATGTTGACTGATCCAGGGACTGCTTAGAAGCATTTTGTCAGTGGGGCGATTCAGGCTCAGTCTCAGAAATTGAAGTAAATTTATTCAGATAAACCGTATGAAATTTACAAAGTACGTCTACTTTAATAATTGTATTCAACATTTACAACAATTGATAATAGGGAGAAATGGCATATTTGGCTTATTTGCTCAAATGGCTATGCCAGGGTGAGCGTTTGCCATCACTTTGAGTCCATTGTCTGTCTGTCTGTCTGTCGTCCGTCATTAAATTTTCATTCAAAGATCTTCCCTGAAATCACTGGACCAAATTTGGTCGCAAAAATCACTGAGTGGTCCCATTGAAAAATTGTATCCGGCAGGTCAATACCTAATCCGAGATGGTAACCAGCGGGGAACATAGTTTTAGCATTGGAACATATGTGAAAACACATTCAAAGATCTTCTCAGAACTACTAGACCAATTATAACCAAACTTAGTCACAATGGTTCTTAGATGGTCACATCTAAAAAAGTATCTGGCAGGTTTGTATCTCCTCGAAGATGGCCGCAAGCCGGAAACATAGTTTAACATTGGACCCTATTGTAAAAGACATTCAAAAATCTACTAGTCCAATTGGAACCAAATTTAGTCATAATGATCCTTAGATAGTTCCATCCCAAATAGGTATCCGACACGTCCGTGCTTCATCTAAGATGGCCCCCAGTGGGGACATAGATTTAACATTAGACCCTATGGAAAACAAAGTCAATGATCTTCTCTGAAACTACTAATTAAATTGGGACCAAACATAGTCACAATGGTCCTTAGATGGTCTCTTTCAAAAAAAATGTATTGGACAGGTCCGTACCTTATCCAAGATTGCTGCCAGCAGGGAACATATTTTTAACATTGGACACTACGGAAAACGAATTCAAAGATCTTCTAAAACTACTAATCCAATTAGATCCAAACATAGTCACAATGGTCCTGAGTTGGTCTCTTCCAAAAATGTATTTGACAGGTCTGTACCTCGTCCTTCCTTCCGTCCATCTGTCTGTCCGTCCGTCCGTCTTCGTAAAGATGGTATCCATACCTCCTCCTGAACCACTGATTGAAATTTCATGAAACTTATGCAGGAGATTTATCATATATTGTAGATGTGCACTATTCATTTTTTTACCAATAGTGCCTTTTTATCCAAATTTTTGACATGTTTTGGACTTTGTCATTATAGCTCATTGCAAACCATATGGTGACCACCTGGTATCCACTACTCCTCTTAAACCACTAATTGGAATTTCATAAAACTTATGCAAGGGCTTAATTACATATTGTAGATGTGCATTATGCATTTTGTTTACCAATAATTCCTTTTTTCCAGATATTTAAAAACATTCAGGAAGAGGTGGGGGCGGGGGTATCCGTGGCCCACTAGGTCACGGTAACTCTAGTTTTAACATTGGACCCTGGAAACATATTTTTAACATTGGACCCTATGGAATACGAATTCAAAGATCTTCTCAGAAACTACTAATCCTTTCAGTGCAATAAAAAATGCTCTTCATTTTTAATTTAATCTTCTTTGCAAATTTGACATTTTCTTTCAGACTTTTTAATATTGATATGTCTACCCTTTTCAATCATTAAGTTATGCACACTAAGGCGAATTTTACTGATTGCTGATCTGTTCTTTTACGTTTTAATATTCTAATAATACAATACCGAAGTTACTGTAAATTTAGTTTCTGCATATGCGCATTTCGACAACTTATTTCTCTTCAGTGCAGATCAAATCAAAACATTTGGAAATCCATAACCGAAATATAAAAGCTGATAGAGACGAATAACCAACAAGATCTAAAAACGAAAGCCAAAATCACCTAAGGACAGAGCTATACATGAGAGAGATACTCCTTAGGTTTTAACAAAATTTTCTGAAATTCAGATATTGCATGTTTTCAAATTAGGTTCACTTACCTACATTTTTCACATGAATGAAATATTAAAATTACAATAAACTGATTTTAATACATGCAGTTTGCTTCAAATATTGTTTATGGATCATACAAGGCCAGGGACATCTCTATTATATGGCAACTGTTTTTATTCGACTAGTTCATAACTATGGCCCCAAATATTCAGTATTTTTTCCGTTAGATCAATAATTCAACAACTGAAAATAATAGAGTAATAATGTTTGTTCAGTAGATAGATCTTGGGCAGTAGCCAATATAATACCAGAATTGGGTAACCTTCACATATATTTTCAGCAGGAAGGGCTAAGGTTAAAATTTCTGTTAAGGTCATGGTTTGATTTGCGTTGAACCAATGGCATCTTTTGGACCATTTAATTTTGTTTTTGTTCTTTCCATAAGTTTATAAATAACATGTGCTGATCAGTGAAATACCACTGTGTGGTATTCTTTATATACACCAGAGTCTATGTAAAGAAAATACATGTGCCAAATGTGAACAAACCGTGATACATGCATCTGGTAGCAAGCAATATTTAATCTTATAGATAAATAATGACCTTGATGATTATCTTTTAACCTTTAGAATTCAAGGTCAAACATCTCAATGTCATAAGAAGGTTATATCTGGCATATCTCATATCATTCCTGAGAAAATCCTATGAAATGAGAATATTTGTAGCCAAATCCTTGAAAATTCGAGTTTCATGACCTTGGGATGGGATGTCAAGGTCATATAGAATATATTAAGATATACAAAGTATATTCATATTGAAATAAACAAATACCCAATATCATTACAATCCATCGAAAAATGGCTGAAATACAAGTCGAAATACAAATTTCGATTGTTTTTTTTTTTTTACGAAAATATGACCGTGAAAGTTTGAGTTTCGTGACCTTGGGGTGATATGTCAAGGTCAAATAGCATATGCTTAGCTAAACAAAGCATTCCCATTTTGAAATAGACCAATAAACCAAATATCAATACAATCTGCCGAAGAGGGACTGAAAACGAGTTAAAATAGTTATTTGGAATTTTTTTGACGAAAATAGGAAAATCCCTATTCGAGCAAATTTCAAAATTGTTTAATTTAAATAAAAGAAAAAAGACATCTTTTATTTTTTGATATTTTAATGACTGCAAGTTCAGTAAGTTTGATGAGTTTCTGTGCCTGCAATTTTTCATAACTAGCACTATAAAATGGGTAAATTTGGCAATTTTCCCATTTTCTGGAAATTGTCATTTTTAGTGATTTTTGTCGCCATGGTAACCAAATTTAAACTTAGGTCATTTCATTGCTTTTTGTTTTAAATGTTACATTGACTCATTACCTAATCACTGATATAGTAATAAAACTTCTTTTGATTCATATTTTCTTTAACAGCTTAATTAGATTTCACTCGTTTTGGCCATTTTGAGAGCACTTTTGACGCCATATTTTGGTTACCATAGCAACCACTTCTCAAAATGGAAAAACAAAACTAATTTTGTTGTAAGGATAACATATGTCCTTTATATACAATTTTTTTTCAAAATCTGAGACCCCACATTTCCAAGTGTCTTTGATGCTTACAGAGAATGGCTCTTATATTTTCTATTTTATCCTGGATGGGTTTAATGCAGTAAATGCTTTGCGTTGGTAGTTATCTTCTTTTTTATATTTGTTTTGAATTTTTATTTGATCATTTTGTCTCTTTATAAAATATAGTTTCGACTAATGATTTCTTTTTGAAAAATCCCGTAGTGTCTTGCTTTGGTATATTGTTTGCCAATTTTCTTATCACAACAACGTAGAAAATAGTAATAGTTAATTTGATGGAATGCAATTGTAATGCACAGTTTTTCTAGTTTATTTATTTATCTGCTCCAGTTGTTTTTGTTAGCTCACTTTTGGTTTCAATTTTAAAGTTGGACCGTATTTATTATGGTGTTTTCCATTGAATTTAACAATGAAATGTTACACAGATGTATTATACAACCTGAAGATGTGGATGAAAGTTTTACTTCATGCATATCTTCAGGTTGTATTCAACAACTCAATAACATTTTATCCAAATCCAATAAGCTGTTTAAGAGGACATGCCCCGACAAGGTACCAACCCCTTTTTTATTGAAAAATTTACAAGTTTATGAAGTATTTCCCCTTCAAAATTTAGAACAGCAACCATATTACATGTACTTCATGCACATCTTTAGGTTATATACTACAACTGTGTAACGTTTCATTAAAATCCAATGAGTCGTTGAGGAGGACATTTGCTGACAAGGTACATGGACGGACAGACAGACGGACAGGGTGATTCCTTTATACCCCCGCAGACTTTGTTTGTGGGGGGGGGTATAAAAATATAAACCAATGCTGTACATCTAGGATTGTTTATGTCTGATAATGACATTCTAGGGAGTTTATTTTTTTTCTGCTATACTTTGTAGAGACAGTATATACGAATAATATTTTCCGAGTTGATTAATCAAACATAGTTACTATCTACATAAATTAAGGGCTCATAAAACTGAGCAAGAAGGGCGATTATGTCGCCCTGTTGGGCCTAAAATCGCCCAAAGTTATTCCAAAAGGGACTTTAAAGAAAGGGCAGGTTTGGGTACCAATAAACTGGTTTAACCCTTACGCTGGCTTCTGCTAGTGCCGGTACCAAGTCCGGCGGTACAGAGTTCCTACTGTTGTTTACGTTTGTCTTTTATATTTTTATTGTGGGTTTTTCTTGTGTAGTTCCTTGTTACTTTGTGGCATATGAATATGTTTTTTGGCCATTGAAGGTGTTTCCTGTTATCTTTTTTATTCTATTTTTTAGTTGTGATTTGTAAAATTCAATGTGCATCTTTGCATTTGCATTCCTATTTTTTTCCATTTCCAGTAATAGGAAGTTAATAAGATTTCTGAAGTTCATTCCTGCTCATTGCATTGCCGAAACCTTGTATATATCAACTCATGATTGTAAAAACAAGGCAAACTTACCTATTAGTATCTATTTATTGTTAAATTGAACCAGAAATTGTTGCCTTGTATATCACAACATGTACATCCTAAACTTTTCAATTTTTCGTCATGCAGTAAGTTATAATTAGACGTAAAACGTTTTAAATCAATACGAGAAATGTCTTTATAAAGCAAAAACTTGTCATAAATAACACTATTTTTTGCCTTATAAGTAGACAAGGTTGTTTTATTTAACACAATCTATCACCTTATAAGGACATAAGGTTATTTTATTTAAGAAAATTAGTGCGTTATAAATTACTCTTACAAGACAAGGCGAGTCCACTATACAATTCCGTTGAATTACTCTTTCGACTAACTTTTTTCATCAACAAAAAGCATCTGCAATTTTTATAGCAAATTGCATAGTGATCTGATTGTATACATGAAGGTTGGCAATTTACATTTTCGTGTGCTTTTTCTTGTTTTGTTGACCTTTCTGATTTGTATAATCAGATTTTGAATTTACCATCTTTTTATTTGTTTCTTTCTTTTAAAATTCATTGAAAGCACTCTTACATTTCGATGATCCTTAATTATGCTCCAGACAATACGCGTATTTGGACCGTACGCGTACGGTCCGGACCATACGAGTATTTTTTCGAAATACCCATACGGTCGGACCGTACGCGTATGGTCCGACCGTACGCGTACGGTCTGGCTATTTCAAAGCTTTGCGCGTTCTCGGATAATATATCAATAAATTTATATACAGTATGCAAGATTATTAATGATTTAAGGTCTTATATTTAGAAACAAATAAGATTGTTATTTTAAAGAAAATATAAGATAATGATAAGAATTATTTTTACTGTAATTATGGTTTGGAGATGCCTTTATAAAATTAAGTTACTAACTGAACGTTATTTGAGATAAAATAGTAAAAAACCCAATGCTTCGTAAACAATAAATGGAATGTTAATTGAAATAAAATATATGGTATTTTTGTGTGAAAATCCTGAGAAAAAAATAATTGAATACCAATAATTGAATACCACCTGTAAGGAACACAACATTTACCCCAATTACCCCCAAAAAGGGTGCAAATCCCAAAATATCGCAAGGGACGGTTGAATTAATATAACAGCGGAAATTACACAGGGTTCCACATCTTCGCTAGCCAAGGGTTACAATGCGCTCCTCTTTTCTTCACCCTTGGCGGATTGAGCCACAATTTGTGAAACATCGGTTTCAAATTATCTCCTTTGAAGTAAGAGTTTCAGTATGATTTACTGTAATAATTAAAGATGATTTATTGCATCTAATAATACAACAATTCACAATATATTTAACTACAAGGAAACAACCCGTCAAAAGTAAAGAAAGATTATAAAATCGTGGATATTTTGCAACATTTTGGGGTGAAGATGAGAGGAGCGAATCGTAACCCTTGGCTAGCGAAGATGAGGGTTCCAAAAAGGAACCCCCCTGTCCACAAACAAAACTTCTTGACGTTTAACTGTTTTTGTATTACCTTTAAATTTGTGTGAAGATGTGAAAATATTTTTTTATTTCACTGCTTCTATAATTTCATTTAAGTTATATAATTAATGTATTACTTTTATCAAGACCTAATAATTTATACGGTTTTCAGTGGTAGTTAGTGCTATCAGTTTTGACTGTAAGATACTTCTTTAGTTGAATAATGTCTTTCTCTTTGTACTCATACGCTCTAAATATACGGGTATGGTCTAGCTCGTAGAAGACCGTACACGTATACTCATATGGTTTGACCGTACGCGTTTGGTCCGATCATACGCGTACGGTCGGACCATATGAGTATACGCAACGGTCCGGACCGTACGCGTACGGTCCAAATACGCGTATGGTCTGGAACAATTACACGATATAACATCAAAATGTATAAAAGTAGTCTGTACTGTGGTTTTAAATACGTATAATTACCCCTGCACATAACTGGATCTTCATCTGAGTCATCATTGCAGTTTTTGTAGCCATCACACATATTGTTATCAGAAATGCACTGAAAATTATCGGCACACTTTACTTTGTTTTTGCCACATTCTCTAGCTGTAATGGTAATAAACTATGAACTATTTTGTTGTTAAATAAAAAAAATCAGTAAACGCACCAAAGGTGCGAAAGCCGAGTTGCGAACATTTGTTATTTTCATAAGTACATCATCGGACAGGCAAATAGTTGCATATCAGCATATAGCGGTAAAGTCTTTTATTTCAATCAGAGATTTATAATGGAACTTTTGAGGAAGTTTGACTTTGTCCTAACTTGACTAAAAGTCAAAACATTCCAAGTTCCTTTCCAAAAAAACTTTCGGCAGGGGTTCTCCCTTAAAATCTAGTTTTTTATTTTAGTATTGCTGAAATTCAAAGTGTGTATCAGAATACCTTTTTTCTAATAATTTCAGTTTTCTAGTACACATAGCAACCAAAATCTCCACTATCCATTGCAACTTATTTCAGACCACCTCTCAAAAAAAATTTGGGCAGGGGTTCCCCTTATAATCCAGGTTACATACATATTGCTGAAATCAAAATATTCCAAGCCCCCTCCCTCCTTTTCAAAAAAAATGGCTGAAGTTCCCCTTATAATCTAGTTTATACATATTTCTGAAATTTTTTTGAAAGATTCAGCGTGCTGGTTTGGTTTCCATGACAACTTAAAGCTCCACTATCCATTACAACCCTTTTCAGACCACCATCCAAAAAAATTTGGACAGGGGTTCCCTTATAATCCAGGTTATACATGTTGCTGAAATCAGTTTTAAAACATTCCAAGTCCCCCTTTTAAAATAAAGATTTTGCAGGAGTTCCCCTTATAATCTAGTTTATACAAATATCTAAAATTGCGAAGAAAAATATGTAGCAGAATACTGTTTTTCTAAGATTCAATCTTCTGGTTCGGTTTCCATGGCATCTGAAAGCTCCACTATCCATTAAAACACATTTCAGACCACCATTCAAAAAAAATTTGGGAAGGGGTTCCCCTTATAATCCAGGTAATATGTATTGCTGAAATCAAAACATTCCGAGTCCCCCTTTCATAAAAAAAAATTTGGCAGGGGTTCCCCTTATAATCTAATTTATATTGTGACGGAAAATATGTAGCAGAACACTTTTTTTCCCAAAGATTCAGTGTTCTGGTTTGGTTTCCATTGCAACTGAAAGCTCCACTATCTATTACAACCCATTTCAGACCACCATTCAAAAAAAAATTTGAGCAGGGGTTCCCCTTATACTTCAGGTAATATTTATTTCTGAAATCAATAATTTACAAAAAATTCCGAATACACAAATGTATTTTTTTTTCATCCAAAATTTTATTTTTGCTGGACTTTTAGTAATATTGAACACTTCTTCATATTAAATTAATTACCTCCCCTAGTTTTATTACCTCCCTTTTTTAATTCTGACTTTTCATTCTATCTAATTTGTTAGTTATTGACACCCAAAAAAGTGTGTTGGTGAACATAATTAGAACTATAAAATGAATTTACATGTTCTAGCAGTATAAAAACTACTTTTGTATGAACAATAAAATTTTTTTTAACTATTTCTGTTATCAAATAATACCGAACATGTGATTTTAGGCTTTATTGAAATGTTTAATTTTTGTTACACTTTTGGAAGTTGTGACCTTGACCTTTGTTGCACAGACCTCAAAATCGATAGAGTTCCTCCTCTAATCATAAAACAACGGCAGTAGAATACCGAAGGAACAAGGGAAGCGATGACTACAAAAATCGAAGTCCAAAGACATGGCAGAAACGGTAACAGATAAAAACAAAGACAAAACAAGGACGTGAGACAGCTACAATGCACGGAAATAAAAAGATAACATTAAGAACTAAGGCACTCATAGTGTGAACTCCCATGAAAACCGGGAGTGACATCAGGTGCTCCGGAAGGGTAAGCATGTCCTGCTCCGCTAGCGGCACCCGTCACACTATCAGTGAGTCATCACTGATAGTCATCATAACATGAGTTGTGATAGTGAGTCACACTATCATAACTCATGTCTATGCCAAGTTTCATTGGGATGTGTAATGTGGTTCTGGGGATATTGTGTGGAAACGAATAAGTCAAATTTTTAGAATTTGTGACCTTGACCTTTGTCGCACAAACCTCAAAATCAATAGGGATCTTCCTCTAATCATTACCCATGTCTGTGCAAAGTTTCATTTAGATATGACATGTGGTTCTCAAGATATCGTGCGGAAACCAAAAGTTGACGCCCAGACGCCCGGACGCCCGGACGCCCAGACACCCAGACACCATTCATCAAATTATAAGCCGAGTTCGACTTCGTCGCAACTCGGCTAAAAAAGATGTAGTACATTCAGAAAAACTATTATATTTATTGTTCTTGGTTTTGTTTTATCATAAACATTGTTTTCATAATTAAAGTTACGTCATTTAAAACTTTTAAGATTAATTTAAAATATAAGACTAGCATTTGCGTTATGACTATATGAAATCTCTACGAAGTTCGAAACAACACTCATGACTAACAAATAATAAGATTTTTCTAAATTAAACAACAGTCACGACGGATGTCCTTTTCCTTCACGGTCTTGGAAACAAATGTTACATGGTAATAACATTTAATGCAAGAACATCTTGGGTTAAACTTGATTACCGAAGATTTGATTAATTTTCATAAAACTAATTAAGATAAAGGTTATGATATGATATTTATAAATGAACTAAGGCTTTCGGGAAGCTTAAACCACTTAATGTTATTAAATATGATTTCACAACAATAGTTGTTTGTAACATGTTTGAATAAGTTTTTTTTCCAGATGCTTTATGTTCTTGCCAAAGATTTTTCCATTTAACAACTAAAATTTACAATGACGAGATATGGAGTATTACAAATAAGACAAAGTCTCTACAAATACATGGTAAAACAATGCTTTTATTCTTTTTATTCTTCTATTTTTTTTTTGTTCATCTGTTTTTCGAGTAATAACAAAATTACGGATAAAAAATATATACAGTTTCTGATCGACAATATATTTGTCCAGTTCGGAGGACTTGTTTTTCAACAGAATATCGGAATTTCTATGGGTACAAACTGTGCACCTCTCCTAGCCGATCTGTTTCTCCACTCTTATGAGGTTGAATTCATCAAATGGCTTCTTCAAAATAAAGATAAAAACTGGCCTAATCCTTCAATTACAGCTTCCGTTATATAGATGATATTTTGTCACTAAACAACCCTCGCTTTGGTGATTTTCTTTATCTGATCTATCCAAAAGACCTCGAAATTAAGGACACCTCAGACACTTCCACATCAGCCTCTTTCCTTGACCTTCATCTTGAAATTGACAACAGAAGTAGACTTCAAACTAAGCTGTACGACAAACGCGATGACTTCACCTTTCCAATAGTAAACTTCCCTTTTCTTTGTAGCAACATCCCAACAGCGCCCACATATAGAGTTAACATCTCCCAGCTCATTCGTTTTTCAAGAGCCTGTGTTCGATACAGTGAGTTTCTTGATAGAGCCCGGTTGCTCACAAATAGGCTACTTCAACAAGGGTTTGTTACCCAAAACTTGAAGTTATCCCTCCAGAAGTTTTACGGTCGACATCAGCATCTTGTGGACCGCTATGGGATATCTGTTTCCCAGATGACAAATGATCTTTCCCTTTAAAGCTTATTTGTTGTTTCCTCTACCGTATTTGACTTTACTACCGGATTTGACATGTTCAACACGGCGGGTGTCTTATAAGAAGCAGGAGGTGCTTACTCTACCGTTGCACCTGATCTCACCCATGGGTTTTTATTGGTTGCGTGTTGTTCATCTTTTTGTTTTTGTGTGTCTTCATTTTTCTTTTCTGTGCCGTACACATGTTGTGTCTCTTTTTTGTTTCCGATGTTGCCATTGTCCTTGGATTATTCGTTTTGGATTGACAGTTCGGTTCTCACTTACTTAACCAGACAGAATTGTCAACAGCCAAAATAAAAGAACAAAAAAAGACAAATCGTGTGCAAAAACCATCAGATAAATTGTCAACCACAATAGTGCTGATTTGGTACAGCGATTTCAAAAGAAATGGTTAGTTAAACGGATTTAATGATGGGCCAAAGTTCCCTCTCAATTAGAGATCCTTGGCAATTCAAAAGCAACCTTGTCTCACCCATGGTTTCCATGTGGATTCCGTAAAAAGATTGCTCGTGCGAGAGCTGTATGCTCCCTATATATTCCAGTTAATGTGTACGTGTCAATATGGATATACCATCATACTTTCGGAGTGTTGCATTTTATTTTTTTGTGATTTGGAAATATCATTTGCCCACTTGTCCACATTGCTCCAAGTTTTCTTGCGATCGACTCGATGACTGCCCTGTGGTTGTTTTTTTTGTTGCGATTGTCTTCTGTCTTTTTTTCGGCCAACGGATGTAAGCAATTGCAAATACACTTTGACATTTATTTTTATGTTTTTTGACGATCCTGCTACCATGACCAAAGATACATCTATCAATGAATTCCACTCAAACTAGTGTAAGGGGTCGTCTTGAACTTATTTTGAGGTATTGAGCACACTGTTGAAGGCCTCATGGTTATTTCAATATGAAGAACAAGTATTGTTCCATTAATAACTTGTACCACGTTACTAGAGACTGTCTCATTATTTCATTATATGTCTTAATTGAGTCTTCGTTGTTCATCTGAATGTGTGTCTGTATTTTCTTTTCTGTTCCGTTCATATGTGGTATCTTAATTAATTTATGTTTTCAAAGTTGCAATTCTCTTTTGACTGTTCGATTCTCACTTTCTCACTCTCTGTTAGATGAAAATATATTTTGTCCCTCATTAATTATAATTGTTTAAATAATTTGACACATAATGTGTTATTTTTTATGATTTACTTATTTGAATATAATTATATATTATCACGATCCTACTGCTGGTGATGTTTAAAAACATTTGTTTTTTTTTTAATCTTATTATAAAACTTTGCTTTTTCAATCCATATTTTTTATTTTAGTACTTTTTGTGTACAAGATATTTTTTTTAATTTTACTTACCGCTACACATATCTATATCTTCGTCTGATTTATCCTTGCAATCGTTACGTCCATTACAAAAACTGTGTTTTGAAATACACTGTAAGCCATCTCCACATTTAACCTTGTTATTTTGGCATTGAAATTCTAATTAAATGAAAAAATATTGGAGTAACTGTTAAAATGTTAATAGATAATAAGATATTCTCCTCATAAATACACATATGATGTTTACATATAGGAGACAAATTTTAATAAGTACTTAAAATGTCAATTGTACGAAGAACAAATAATAGGTCTTTCCCGGAAGTAACGTAAAAATCTTCTTGTTATTGATCACTAATAAAATCAAAATTGTATGCGTGATATATTTGTTTATTTACACTTTATCGTGATATTCAGTTTTTAAGCTGTGTCCTTGACATTTAAACTTGACCTCACTTCGAACTTCACCTCTTCCTTCACATTTGTTCTTTGAGTGTTTCTTTGTATCTTCAAAAGTTTTTGAGTTGTGAGCCAAAAACCCCGAAACCAGAAAGACATGGATGTAGAATTGTACGACTTTAAGCAAAGAATTTGCTATGGGGTATGGGCATAGCTAATTGTTGAAGGCTACATATTGACTTCAAGATGAAGAAACATAATAGTGTTTTTCTTTGCTTGTTTCTATCAGGTATTTGTAAAACTTTGTCTCATGTGCATTCACCTAATACAATTTCACTGTTTATCAAGAATCAATTTTTTGTTCATGAGCCTAAAAGGGATGGAACAATAATTTTGAAGCCGTGTAGTTAATTAAGGCCTAAAATGACAAGCGGTTTCTCCATTATATTTAATCAGCAATTCGTTACGATTGCAGGGTTATCTGCTCACAAGGTTAAATCTGTTACTAAAAATAGATCGGGTACTCATGGTCAGTCTGATCAAATCCTTGCCTGGCAGACCAATGCTACTAAGCATCAAAGGGATTGTAAGGCGAATAAATGAATCCATATGTTTTGTGCGCTCCATACTATTATTTATATTTCATGCAATTCGTCAGCTCTAAATTGTCTTGTTTTCTTATAAATATTTAATAGTTTCGTTTCTATTTGTAAATGTTACAACTAATAATATTGAAATTAACGATAATAAAAGGTGAAAAGATGTGCTTAAGTTCCGTCATGAAAAATTTTATTTCACCATACATATTAAGGATGTTTCTTCAGAAAGTAACGAGGTTGTTCAGGATAAAAAAAAAACCAGAGGCTCCCAGGAGCCTGTATCGCTCACCTGGCTTTCAGTTGCCACAATCAAGGTAACATTGTAAGTTATACAGTTTCGCAAACTTTCGTAGCTCAAACACCTCCAATATCTTGAACTGTTTTAAAAGTCTGACCATGTTTTACTATATTTCTTTGTTGGTCTTTTTTGACAAAAGATTTTCTTGTTAAGGACCACTATGAGACACCAGTTTTGAAGTCAAGACGTCATTTTGTAAATGGCAGTCAACAAACAATTTTCGACATCGGTTTTGAAGTCGCAACATCAATATCTACTTGGAAATCAAATTTCATCGAAATCGGACAATGTTGAATTTTCCCGCCTTTTTGGTGGCCATTTTAAAAATGGCGGTCGACGAACAATTTTTAACATCAGTTTTGTAGTTGCGACATCAAGACCAATTTGGAAACTGAATGTCATTGAAATCGGACAATGTTGAATTTTCCCGCCTTTTTTGGCGGCCATTTTTCAAATGGCGGCCAAGGAACAATTTTAAACATCAGTTTTCTATTTAGATGCTTTTGGTTATTTGTTCTCTATCAGCTTTTACACGTTTTTGGTCATTGGACTTCCAGCCTCTGCTGGTGGACTGTTAGTCCCGATGGTATTCACCAACCCAGTAGTCAGTACTTCGGTGCTGACCCGAAAACCGATTTTATTAAACATTGCAATAGGTGCTGACCCGAAAACCGATTTTATTAAACGTTGCAATATCTAAATTTTACATAATTTTGATTAAAAATAAAGGAGTATCTCCCTCATGCATAGCTCTGTCCTTAGCTGAACTTTGGCTTTTCTATTTAGATGCTTTTGGTTATTTGTTCTCTATCAGCTTTTGCACGTTTTTGGTCATTGGACTTCCAAATGTTTTGGCTTTATCTGCACTGATGAGACATAAGTTGTCGAAATGCGCATATGCAGAATATAATTAACAGTAACTTCGGTATTTTGTTATTTATTACCACTGGGCCGATATCTCTGCTGGTGGACTGTTAGTCCCCGAGGGTATTCACCAACCCAGTAGTCAGTACTTCGGTGCTGACCCGAAAACCGATTTTATTAAACCTTGCAATATCTAAATTTTACAAAATTTTGATTAAAACTAAGGAGTATCTCCCTCATGCACAGCTCTGTCCTTAGCTGAACTTTGGCTTTTCTATGTAGATGCTTTTGGTTATTTGTCTCTATCAACTTTTACACGTTTTTGGTCATTGGACTTCCAAATGTTTTGGCTTAATCTGCACTGATGAGACATAAGTTGTCGAAATGCGCATATGCAGAAAATAAATTAACAGTAACTTCGGTATTTTGTTATTTATTACCACTGGGCCGATGCCTCTACTGGTGGACTGTTAGTCCCCGAGGGTATTCACCAACCAAGTAGTCAGTACTTCGGTGCTGACCCGAAAACCGATTTATTCAACCTTGCAATATCTAAATTTTACAAAATTTTGAATTAAACTAAGGAGTATCTCCCTCATGCATAGCTCTGTCCTTAGCTGAACTTTGGCTTCTTTATTTAGATGTTTTTGGTTATTTGTTCTCTATCAGCTTTTACACGTTTTTGATCATTGGACTTCCAAATGTTTGGCCTTATCTGCACTGATGAGACATAAGTTGTCGAAATGCGCATATGCAGAAAATAAATTAACAGTAACTTCGGTATTTTGTTATTTATTACCACTGGACCGATGCCTTTGCTGGTGGACTGTTAGTCGCCGAGGGTATTCACCAACCCAGTAGTCAGTACTTTGGTGCTGACCTGAAAACCGATTTTATTAAACCTTGCAATATCTAAATTTTACAAAATTTTGATTAAAACTAAGGAGTATCTCCCTCATGCATAGCTCTGTCCTTAGCTGAACTTTGGCTTTTCTATATAGATGCTTTTGGTTATTTGTTCTCTATCAGCTTTTACACGTTTTTGGTCATTGGACTCTAAATGTTTTTGCTTTATCTGCACTGATGAGACATAAGTTGTCGAAATGCGCATATGCAGAAAATAAATTAACAGTAACTTCGGTATTTTGTTATTTTGAAGCATGGCAAACATTTCATCATTTTACACTTAACCTTCATCTTCTAAAGTTTTGGAAATAAAAGATGAAAAATACGAAAATTTTTTAAATTGGATGAAAAAAGGGCAATAACTCCTACAAGGGTTTATGGATTTTCTTCAAAATTTCTGGGTGGGTAGATCTTGATATGCTTAACATTTTTGTTAGTTACATTTGACCTCTATCTGTTACACTTTTTGAAAGAAAAAATGCAAAAATTTGGAAAATTTAACGGAAAAAGGGCTACAACTCCAAGATGGGTTTTCAGATTTTCTTCAAAATTGCACAGTGGGTAGATCTCATCATGCTGATCATATTTTTGATATCTGTAACGGTTTCCGAGTTATTAGCCAAAAACTGCAATTCTATATATATATATATATATATATATATATATATATATATATATAGCCTAGGTAGCCGCGTGGTCTAGGGCGCTGGACGTAGTGCAGGCGGTGTTGCCATAGTTGTCACAACAATGATGGTTCGAATCCCGGAGAGGGAACTACCAATGTGCAGATCTAACAATGTTGGGCTGTATATATATATATATATATATATATATATATATATATAAAAGTTCTATTTTTAGCCACAGCAGCCATGTTGGTTTTCCGCTCTGCACCAAAATCACAAACTTTAGTGTCCTTATGCCAAGGAACATTTGTTTCAAGTTTGGTTTCTTTGACTCAGTGATTTCAGAGAAGAAGATTAAAATGTCAATTTTACGGACGGACGACGAACGAGGACGGACGCCTAGTGATGGCAAAAGCTCACATGGCTTTTGGCTAGGTGAGCTAAAAAGTGATAAACTATCTCCCATTCTCGTCTAATGTCATTGTTGTACGCGTTAGCAATATGTTAAAAGTACTATTTGTTCATTTATAAATAGATCTACGCTGCTACTGCAAAGCAGCTGCGTCAAAGCGTCATTGAAATTTGGTCTAAAAAATTACATATTTTTTACTTTGGGTGATTTTTTAATTGATTGTTCTAAATAAATACTGAGGTTATCGTTAATTTAGCACCTGCATATGCCCATTTCGACATATTAATTTTCATCGGTGCAGATCAAGGCAAAACTTTTGGAAGAACAAAAGCAAAAGTATAAAACGCAGATTAGAACAAAAAACCAATTAAATGTTTACCCTACTACGATGACGATATATTAGCAAAAAATCGGAACTCAATAAGCCATTAATTTGCTACCACTAGTCATCATTAATACCAGAATATTAGAAAAGTTTGGAATTAATGCAAACATTTGGCACAATCTTCAAGCATTTTAGCTCATTTGTTAGTACCTTCTTTAGTCTTTAAGTTTTCAAAATGTAATTGCTAAATACACGTGCCCCTAGGAGACACAAATAACCAATACTACCACCTAATGAAATTAAATCAATTATTCAGCGTTAAACCTTTACCTTTACAGAAATCTACATCTTCGTCAGATTGATCATTGCAGTGGTTGTGACCATCACAAAAATCATATTTTGATGATATACACTGCAGTCCGTCGGAACATTTGACATGACCGTCCTTACACTTATAATCTGGAAAATAATTGCAGTGTTTTCTTAATTTACATTTTGCTATAAATTAATTTGCACACAAAGATATTGGGTATCAAGCTTCCACTTTTGTGATACTGATTAAATGAATGAAAAAATTATAAGAAACATCTGCAATGGCTAAAACTTGCAATTAAAAGCCACAACCTGCCGAGGAAATGCGCAGGAAAATCTATAATACATGTATGACAAAAGACAACAGTAAATAAGCAATGAAGGAAAAAGCAAATGAGACAAAATCTCCACAAATACGTGGGAAAACATGCAATTGAACAACGCTTTTATTGTTGTTCTTCATCTTGAAGTCATGAGGCCTTCAACAATGAGCTATGCTCATACCTCATAGTATGTTCAAGACGGCCCCAGCACCGGTTTAAGTGGAATTCATTGCTGGATACCGAGCAACGCTACATCCATGTTTATCATGTCATGGATGCGGGATTGTCAACAGACATACATTTGTAAATTCAACTTGCAAAATATTCTTACAATTGCTGTCATCCATTGCCCGACAAAAAGACCAATAGAAGACAACACAACGTTTTAGCAATTTTAACAACCACAGGGCACACATGAAGTCAATAGTAAGAAAATTTGGCATAATAAAATTATGAGATATGGGCACAATAGTCAGGTGGTCTGAAAAATAATTTTGAAAACACAAAAAAATAAAATGCTAAAATTTGAAATTATGATAGTGCATCCATATGAGAAATTCTCTCAGGAACAAGTACATCATAACTGACATGAATATAGAGCATACATCTCATGCACGGGGAATCTTTTTACGCACTTCAAAGTGCAGGAGAGACAAACTCCTGTCTAAAATGAGCAATGAAGGGCTAGGGATATGGAGTAAAAGCAAATGAGACAAAATCTCTACAAATATGTGGGAAAACAAGCAATTGAATAACGCTTTTATTGTTGTTCTTCATCTTGAAGTCACCATGAGGCCTTCAACAATGAGCTATGCTCATACTTCATAGTAAGTTTAAGAGGTAAACAACGATTTGAACTCGGGACGAACGGGATTGGAACCGGCACTAGTAAAAGCCAACGGTGAGGTTAAACCGATATATAGGTACCTAGACATCCCCTTCTCTGTCCCATTTCCCTACAGTACAATTATCATACTAATAAAACCCAGTAATGGTAGACTACTAAATCCAAGACCACAATCTAGAAAGGAAAAGCTCAGTCAGTTATGAAAGGAATAAATATTGTCGTTTCGTCAAACATTAAGAATGTAGTTATGTGAGGTTTTTGAAATTCCTAAATGTCACTCGGATTTCTCGGATTTTACCCATTATTACTATGTAATATATTTTGCCCCATTACACCAAATTTTCTACCCATTAAAGTCTTCAGTAGGTCATTTAAGGTCAGTGAGCATAATTTCACTAGATTGTAGATTTTCCTTCCATGTGAAAGAAATCACTAATATTTCAATGTTATATTAAGGTAAAAGTCCAAGAGAGCATTTTCCCGCCAATTTTTAAAATATGAAATATCTTGAAAACAAGGTCCATAACCTATTAATATTTTAAGCTGATTTTATTTCTTTACTAATGCTCTTTCAATTAATGGTATCAATTTAAAATCGTACATTTATTTAATTTCACCTTAAGGGTTAAGTTGATTTAAACCCACATATATACAATTATTTGTAAATTTTGGCATGTGATTGTAGTTCCCGGTCATTGTAGGTGTTCACTGTTATTCTGCTTTTGAAAAGTGATTTAAAAAATAATGAAGTATGCCCTTGATTTGAATATCAACAAAAGAATTCGAGCATTTTCAAACTTATCAACTTTATTGGTGTTAAGTTTATAGGAAGAACCACATGAGATTTTACGCATCATCGTGCTAGGTATACTCGTATTTCCTTTAACATTAAAATGGGAAAAATGGCTTAGTCCCGCCTATATATCATAGGGTGATAAAATTGCTCAAGATGCATTCCCCATATATATAAAGTAAAATACTATATTTGAAATGAATTGACCTAGCAGTATTTGAGAAAAGTACGACGAACTACGGACGGACGGACGGACGGAAGGACGGACGGACACGGGTATTCCAATATACCACACGAGTGAGGATATAAAATGTACATATTCAATATTTTATACCAATAGATATGAATATAAGTAAGTAAAACATCAACGAAACGTTTTAGTGTGACAAACTGCGATATATCTATTTGAACAAAACGCAAAACTGTCAACATCATAAAATCATTATTTATGCCTTTTTGCCCTGAAAACCAAAAGTTAGAACAAATGAATTAAATATCGTGTGAATACATTAAAACACTCAATATAGTTTGTATCATGTACCTTTACATCTTTCTCCCTCATCTGATTTGTCACGACAGTTGGAATTTCCATTACATATGTAGGATTCATCAATGCATTCCATTTCATCCGCACATTTCACCTTGGAATCTGGACATGTTCTTGCTGCATGACAAAATAAAATAACAAACTTCAGCGCATTCGTAAACAAAGTGATAATACTTTCTATTTGGGATCAGAGTGACACAAAGTGATCACACGTTCCTGCTCATTTGTTTTGTCTATGTCATACTCTCTTAATTCGTGTTGGATGTGAATTGACGGGATCTTTGCATTTATGATTTTAGTATTCCCCCTTTCCTCGTTCTTGCTTCGGTATTTGTTTGCCGATGTATGTCACAATTAGAAAATATCAATAATAAAGTCTAATGATTTAAACCTTAAACGTTCTCGCCGAAGCTCGAAATTTTAATGTTATACCGTTTCAAAGCAGTTCAAATACTAGACTAATACCCCGCAACTGCATTTGAGTACCAAGGCATGTCATTTTGAAATTTGACCTTCAGCACATGGCAATTGGAAAGTAAATCTAACAAAAATAAAGCCTGTAAGGACTGAAGTTACAGGGCTTATTCCAATCAGTTCATATATGGAACTTCATTTAAGGGTAATACATTGAATAACATATAATTCGGTATATACAAAGATGATTTAACCAGGCTTGCGACACAAAATGAACAATGATTTACTATTATTAAGGTCAAAGGTCAAAGTCAAGGTCACAGTGACCTAAATTTGGTACGCGACAAATTGCCTTCCCATGATATATCCACTCACCAAGTTTGATAATCCTAGGTGCTTCGGTACAAAAGTTCTGCTCCAGACACGAAATGCACATGGTTTTACTATCATGAAGGTAAAAGGTCAAAGTCAAGGTCACAGTGACCTAAATTTGGTACGCGACACATCGTCTTCCCATGATGAATCCACACATCAAGTTTGATAATCCTAGGTGCTATGGTAAAAAAAGTTCTGCTCCGGCCACGAAATGCACATGGTTTTACTATCATAAAGGTCAAAGATCAAAGTCAAGGTAACAGTGACTTAAATTTGGTACGCAACACATCGCCTTCCAATGATGCATCCACACACCAGGTTTAATAATCCTAGGTGCTACGGTACAAAAATTCTTCTCCGGAAACGATATGCACATGTTTTACTATCATAAAGGTCAAAGATCAAAGTCAAGGTTACAGTGACCTAAATTTGGTACGCGACACATCGTCTTCCCATGATGCATCCACACACCAGGTTTAATAATCCTAGGTGCTACGGTACAAACGTTCTGCTCCAGACACGAAATGCACATGGTTTTACTATCATAAAGGTAAAAGGTCAAACTCAAGATCATAGTGACCTAAATTTGGTACGCGACACATCGTCCTCCCATGATGCATCCACACACCAAGTTTGATAATCCTAGGTGCTACGGTACAAAAGTTCTGCTCCGGACACGAAATGCACATGGTTTAACTATCATAAAGGTCAAAGGTCAATGTCAAGGTCACAGTGACCTAAATTTGTTACGCAACACATCTTCTTCCCATGATGCATCCACACACTGAGTTTGATAATCCTAGGTGCTACGGTACAAAAAGTTCTACTCCGGAAACGAAATGCACATGGTTTAACTATCATAAAGGTCAAAGCTCAAAGTCAAGGTCACAGTGACAAAACTTTGGTACGCGACACATTGTCTTCACATGATGCATCCACACACTAAGTTTGATGATCCTAGGTGCTACGGTACAAAAGTTCTCCTCCGGACACGAAAGGGGACGGATGGACAGACCGACAGACGGACATACATGGTGATTCCTATATATACTCCCAAACTTCGTTTGAGGGGGTATGATAATGATTATTGACTTGAGGAGGTTAAACCTGTATAACCCGTTCGGAAAAAAACACGGGTAAAACATTTGTACAATACGACAGGTGAAAAATGTATGGAAGAGGGTTTTCACGATTTTATAGCAACAAATGATTCTGTTTTGATAAAAATCGTGAAAAAGAGTTTCGTTCTACTTATTGTTTGGTTAATTGCTTTCCTTTTCTCGGTTTTCATCCTATTCCTTATACTCTTATTTTGACTCCTTCTGATTAGTTATGCTACACTTGTGTTATGACTGTACTAGTATATCATTGTCTCATGAATATTTCATTTCTCAAATTCTGGCCTCCAAAAGACGAGTAAACTGGATTCATATTCAAATTAAAAAAGTATGTCTGTGAAAGTGTGAGCAGAAATTCTTAGTTTAAAAGCAAAATAATATAAGAATATAAGAAACTGTCGATATTTTGCTGTCGAAAAAGATTTCTCTTGTTAGCAGTATAAATTTTTGTCGATTGGCTAGATTTTCAACTCATCTATTCCAGTTTTTCTTTGAGTTTTGTCAGCAAAATTGCATAGAAATTTTGTACTATGTGATAGAAATATTGTAGTTATCCTAATCAGAATCTCTTCTCATAGTCAATTTCGGCACTAATCTTCCGTATGCATTATAATTATTTTACCTTGCAAAAATGTACAAACTAAATCATGAGCATTGCAGTTCTTTTCCTCAAAACTTCGATAATCTGGATTTTTTTTCATTATGTCGCAATTCTTTTTGCTTCGAATTAGTAATGACTTTTCGATTTTCAGTAAAACTTTAATGTTTTGAAAATAAGGTTGCATTTACTCTACCTTTACAGAACTCCTCATCTTCATCAGATTTATCCGCACAGTCATTATATCCATCACAGAGTCCATACTTATATATACACTTTAGATTGTCTTTACATTTAATCTTATCATCTGGGCAAGTGAAACCTGTGAAATTGAGTTAGTAATATCAAATTATTTTTAGGGGAATTTATCACCATTTGTAAAGTTTAATCTTTTATCTGAATAATTTGCAAATTCTAAACAATTTAAATTGTCATTATACATGACTAAATATTTCCATGCAACTCTCATTCATTATTTTTGACGATAACTAAAACTCAAGGGTTTTCTTATGAAAAAAAAATAACAGTTTTACATCAATGAGTGTCACGATATAATAGAAGAAATGACGAAGTATGTGTTCATCTGTTTTTATTCTGAAATTTTGCCAACAATAACTTTGTCCTATAATTGTCTTATCGCTTACTTTTAATAGCAAGGAATAATTGCAGCTTTATAAAACAACGACAGTAGAATACCAAAGGAACAAAGGGGTGGAATTTACAAAAATGGAAGTCCAAAGACATGGTCAAAACGAGAAAAAACAAAGAAAACAATGACGTTAGACACAGAAAACAATGACGTTAGACACAGAAAACAATGACGTTAGACACAGAAAACAATGACGTAAGACAGAGCACTACAGAAAATTTTGACAAGTCTCAGTAATACTTTACAAATAAGTAATAACATTGCTTTATCACTTCGTGCTACGCGCTCAGAGATAAAGCAATTCTATTAAACAATTGAAAATTTGTGGTTGTTTTTCAAATACCAACTGGTAAAGATCTTCAGCAACAATTATTGAAAAAAAAAAATTAAAGACAGCTTTATAATTCGTCCTGCAATTGTGGTTTATCTTGGAAAAGTTAAACGTTATTACATTGCTTTATAATCACTCATTATATTGTCTTATAATCACTTCTGACAGTAAATAAATATAACCAAAAAATCCTATTAAATTTAAATTGTATACCTTTCATGTTTTAATATTATCATCAAGAAACATATGAACCATATAAACTAATAAACAAATCAAGATAAAACTCCTTCATGCTATGCCTGTTATAAAACTAATCAAATTGATTTTTGATAAGCTGATTTTTTTAAGACTTATGCCAGTTAGTTATTTAAATCACACCTACAGATTGGAGAAAAATTATTTAACTTGTGAAACTATAAGAACTAGTAGACCTTTCAAGTATAAGACAATGGACAGTAATCAATTGTTAATTGTTACAGATTAAAATGCATAATTTGTAACTAATATTATTAATCGAATGATCACCAATAACATAACTAGAGGCTCCAAGGGGCCTGTATCCCTCACCCAGCTTTCAGTTGCCACAATCAAGCTAACATTGTAATTTATACAGTTGAACTTAAGTCTCTCAATCTTTGGTAGCTCAAACACCACCAATATCTTGAAATGTATTTAAAGTCTGATGGTGTTTTACCATATTTCTTTTTGGGGCCTTTTTGACAAAAACGTACTTGCTGAGGACCACTTTCAACCCCAGTTTTTAAGTTGAGACATAATTTTTTAAATGGCGGTCAACAGCAATTTTTTTTTAAAAATCAGTTTTGAATTCACAACATCAATATCTATTTGGAAACCAAATTTCATTGAAATCGGACAATGGTGACTTTTCCCACCTATTTGGCGGCCATTTTGAAAATGGCCGTCGACAAACAATTTTCAACACCACTTTTGAAGAAGTGACATCAATATCCACTAGGACACCAAATTTCATTCAAATCGGACAATGTTGAATTTTCCCCGCCTTTTTGGCAGCCATTTTAAAATGACGGTCAGCGAACAATTTCAAAAATCAATTTTGAATTCACAACATCAATAAATATATGGATACCAAATTTCATTCAAATCGGACAATGTTGAATTTTCCCTCCGTTTTTGGCAGCCAATAGAAAATGGCAGTCCACACACAATTTTCAACGCCGGTTTTAAAGTTAGGACACCAATATCCACTTGGAAACCAAATTTTATTGAAATCGGACAATGTTGAATTTTCCCACCTTTTTGGCGGCCATTTTAAAATGGCAGTCAACGAACAATTTTTAACATTGGTTTGAATTTGCGACATCAATACCTATTTGGAAACCAAATTCCATTGAAATTGGACAATGTTAAATTTTTACAGCCTTCTTTGGCGGCCATTTTTGAAAATGCGGTCAACTCACAATTTTCAGCATATATTTTGGTGTAAACATATTTTATTAACTAAATCACATATAACAATATAACATTCAAATAGCACAATACCCATTACAAAGACATTTTGACATAGTTAAAAGGAATCCGGAAACCATAGCCAAAGCTTTGATATAAATCCGTTTCCATAACAAAATTATTTTACAAAACATGGTTACCCAGAGAGTCAAGATCTCAAAAATTTTCAGTATATAAATATGTGAGAAAACCAGGTGGATGGTAGCGTTTAAAGGTGAAAACATGTGAACCATAGATATTCAATTTGAAAAATAAGATTTTTACTCAGGACTCAAATACAGCGTTTAGGTGAATCGTTTGCTACTTAAAATGAACCTTTGTGTTTGAATGAAGAGATTCTGATTATCTCGGATGCTCAATTCCGCAGATCCAAATAGCAGCAAGTCAGAATCTATAACCAACGGTATTTGAATAGAATGAATAAACCTCTTACTTATAACTTGGTGGTTTAAACAATAAAGTAAGAAGTTTGAGACCGTCTCANTGCCCACATGTACAATAAGGAGCATTTACAAGATTTCGACGATGTAAGTGATAATTTAGACTACTACTTTGCATTCTCAATCGAGCGTGTAGAATTTGACCAAGTCTGGAACCACAGTAGTAATATATGGGTTTTACGACACGTTTACTAAGATTTTTTTTTTTTAATGTTTACAGATCCACTATTTCTTACTCGGTCTGGTAAGAGATTCCAAGTCTTAATAGTAGATGGTAAAAAGTATTCAGAGTACAGGCTCGTTCTTGTCATTAGTAGTGAGACTGCACCCTGATTACGAGTACTTTAACCATGAATATCTCTTTGTCTACTCGGTATTATGTTTGATAAATACGACGGAACCAATAAGTTTTTCATTTTATAAAATTGGATAATGCGATGACTTTCCCTTCTATCCTTGAAGGACACCCAACCAGTTTCTATATACAAGTTCTGTTTAGAAGTGAGTCTGGTTCCCCCAGTGACAATTCTAGCTGCCTCCAGTTGTACACTTTCAACATTGCCTATTAATACAACAGTATTGGTTATCCAACATAATATCAGCATATTCAATAATTGCTCTTATATAAGAAGGATATATTTGTTCTAAAGTTTTCCTATCAAGCAAAAATTTTAACTTCCTTAAAATATTAATTCTAGTGAAAGCCTTTTTTACTATGACGTCAATATGTTTGTGCCTATTTCCATCGTCTGTTAGGGTTACTCCCAGATGTTTGTGTTCGTTAACAGTCTCAACTGACGTATCACTCATATATAAAGGTGGGTGAACTGGTTTATTTCTTTTACGAGAGATAGTCATTGATTCTGTTTTAATGGGTTGAAGGTAACCAGCAATGTTTTGGACCACTCATGGATCCTCTGCAAGTCATTATTTAAAGCTACAGAAGATTCAACCGGGTCATCTGTTTTGAAGTCGCAACATCAATATACACTTGGAAACCAAATTTCATTGAAATCAGACAATGTTGAATTTATCCCGCCTTTTGTGGAAGCCATATTTTGAAAATTGTGGTCAACGAAAAAAATTTTCATTGGTTTGAAGTCGCAACATCAATATCTATTTGGAAACCAAATTTTATTGAAATAGGACAATGTTGAATTTTCCCGCCTTTGTTTGGCGGCCATTTTGAAAATGGCGGTCAACAAACCATACTATTCAACAGTTTTGAAGTAGCCACATCATGGCAAACATTTAATCAATTTACACTTAACCTTCATCTTCCCTTGTTATGGATATAAAAGACGACAAAATATGAAAATTTGATAATTCCGTGGAAAAGGGCAACAACTCCTACAAGGATTTTTGGATTTTCTTCAAAATTTCAGAGTGGGTAGATCTTGATATGCTGAACTATAACATTCTGTTATAGTTTTTGTTATAAAAAAAATTAAGAATATCAAAATTTAGAAATTCTTTCTGAAAAGGGGCAATATAATAACTCCAAAACAGGTTATCATATATTCTTCAAAATTGCAGGGCATGTACATCTGGTCATGCTGATCATATTTACCTCATGTCAGATTTTTTTATATCTGTAATGGTTTTTGAGTTATTTCCCCAAAACAGCAATTTACCCCTATGTGCTATTTTTAGTAACGGTCGCAATGATGTTTTGTTTTATCGAACACAAAATTTTGAATCTAGATACCCTGGTGATGATTCATGTCAAGTTTGGTTAAAATTGACCCACTAGCTTCAGAGGAGAAGATTTTTGAAAAAGTTTGCGACGGACAGACGAACGACGGACGGACGGACCAAGGACGGACGCCGATGGACACCAAGAGATGGCAAAAGCTCACATGGCCTTATAGGCCAGATTAGCTAAAATGAAAGAAAAAGTAACGCATAATGAACATCAACAAAAAAAAATCGAGTAAAAGTCCAAAATCTGTTTGAAATATTCGAATAGTGACAAGAATAGATAGAAGAGCTTTGTCTTTTTTGGATCTTTATTAATCTCTGCTATCATCATCTCCGGCAGAAATTTTCACCACATTCATAAGTACATTCATGTTACAGATCATAAAATATTGATACAAAACAAGTTATAGTTTATCCCCGTCAATTTTCGTGACTATACTGACTACACGATGTTGCCTCCCCCAAATGACTAAATACCGAAGTTACTGTGAAATAAAATTCTGCATATGCACATTTCAACAACTTATGTCTCTTCAGTGCAGAAAAAATCTAAACGTTTGGAAGATCATTAACTCAAAGATGTTTTAACACTGATAGAGAACAAATAACCATTATGATCTAAATGAAAAGCCAAAATCAGCCAAGGACAGATCTTTGCATGAGGGAGATAATCCTTAATTTTCAACAAAATTTACAAAAAATTAGAAATTGAAGGTTCCAAATAAAATCGGCTTTCGGGTCAGCACCGAAGTACTGACTACTAGGCTGGTAAATATCCTCGGGGACTAACAGTCCACCAGCAGTGGCATTGACCCAATTAGTAACAAATGACTAATTACCGAAGTTACTGTGAATTAAAATTCTGCATATGCTCATTTCGACAACTTATGTCTCTTCAGTGCAGATACAATCTAAACGTTTGGAAAAATTTTCTGTACAATCGGAATATCCATTACATAAATCATAAGTAAGCATGTACATCGATGTTTTTAAGCAGTAGCCATATTTTGGCATTTACAATATTGAAGAATTACAACGCAATTTCAACTATATATTTCAACTTGACATTTACCCCATTTCCTTTCTTTTTCATATACTTTGACATCAAAGAAAAGGACTCAAAATAAATTTCTTAAATGAGCCAATTTGAATATATTTTATCGTTATTATTATATTTTGCCTTTATATCATGAATCGTTGTAATATAAGGATAATCATCATAAGCCTGAGTCTAAGGACCAGAAATCGACATGGTTCTCAAAAAGGTGTACTATTGCTATTGCTAGCACGATCATAATACTTTAACAAATAATGCATAATGAATATAAAAAAGCTTTAAACAAGAGGTAACGCCATATATAACAAATATTTCCTATTATTATATAGATATATCTAGTTTTCTCGGTTAAATATATTACATATTGTCACCGATGAAATTAAAGGATTTTTAGTCATCGCAAGAAGTGACGTCACAATATCTCGCTAACGTCGTTGTCAAGAAAACAACTGGCGCATTGAAATGAAAAAATGATCCGAATACAAAATCTCAGTTTTTAGCTTAAAATCTATATAATAAAAAGCATAACTCATCGACCGTCATGAATATCAATAAACCGTCATGAATATCAATAAAAATGTCACCCGTGTCGATCAATACATCGGCAAACGAATACCGAAGCAAGAACGAGGAAAGGGGAAATTCTAAAATCATAAATCCAAAATCACGGGGGGTCACAGGGTATTAAACTCGTTGCAGAACTAGTTCTGCATCTCGTAATCCATCTGCGTTAATCGGCACTCATGACAGTTTTATTGATATTCACGATGGTGAATTAGTTATGATTAAAGGACCTATGGAAAGGTACTAAAATGAATAAATTTTAGGACATAATTTAAGCTTGTTTATTTTCCTCAAAAAAGAGACAAATCGCAGTGAAAGTGGCCTTCTGATATGTTTTCCGTTATACAATAATGGACATATGAAATAGGATCTTGAAAATGTAAAATTGTTGTCATTCATGCTCATCATACTTCCCTAAGTAAATACCATTTGAAAATTACTACGATATAGAATTGAAGTTTTTTACTTGATAGAATTCAGTACTACTCTGATAGTATGACTATTGAAAATAGAGAACTATTCTAGGGTCTCAAAAATTATAATTTCACTTTCCTGTCAAGTTTATAATAAGAATATCAATAAAACAACGAAATAATATGGAGTAATTACACATTGTTATACCAACCAATGGTACAACGCTTTTTTGCTGCTCTTCATCTTGAAGTCACCATGAGGCTTTCAACAATTAGCTTTACACATTCATCATAGTACTTTCAGGACGGAGTTCATTGCTAGATGTCGAGACACATCAATGTCTTACGTCAATCATTGATCATGAACGCCAACAAACATAAATTTAATTGCTAAGTGTTTTAGCAATCTCTTTTATCCTATATTTTACGAAAGGATATGGAGTAAATGAACATGAGACCATATCACATATGTTAACTCAAACTGCAAAATAATTATAATGAGCTGTATGGCAATTTCGTAAAATGACTCCTCTTCAGCAGCACTAGAACCCAAACATAGAAAATTGATAATTTCAAAATATGTTTAAAATGCATAAAACCAAACAAAATCCGAATAATCAGTAATATCAAATATAGCTAGGGACAAAACTACGATGGAGGAAGTTAAACCTTAGGTTTTAGAATTTTTAATCAAATTCTGGAGAAGATTAGCAAACTTTTGGATCCTCATTGCAGATTTTTGTCCTTGTCGATGTAGGATAAATTTTAAATATTGTTAAAAAAATCTCTATTTGTGAACCAATATATTTACTATATAGAACTGTTACCTGAGATGTCAGGTGTGACAGCTGTGGAAGAACTTTTCACTGGTGACTTTTGGATGACAACAAAAGATATTTTACACATTTTAATGCAAATTGATAGGATTTTTTTCTTTGCTATTTTATTTTGTTTTCAAAAGAAGTCATGACATTCATTTACAAGAAATACTAAAACATTCAAACAGATACGGAATAATAGAATAATATCATTTATTCTGTTTTATATAAATCATTTGCACAATGTTATGAGGCGGAGTTTCGACTTAATACAAAAGGGATTAATTTCTTTACCAATAGTTCTAAAATAACTCCAACTGGTAGACAAGAAAACGATTTTATATAATGTGTTTAATTGCTGAAAATACAGATAAATTTTTTCAGTATTTTAAAATGTGCCGGTTATAACTCTTCTAGTGTTCCTTATTCCTAACCCTTTCCATTCCATATTTTAATGAATAATTAAGAAATAGAATATATACTGGTTTTACCAAGGGTTGGCCCTTTATGCCGAATATTAAACCCTGAGTGACAGCGACGGGTAAAATATCGTCATAAATGGCCAACCCATGATAAAATCAGTATATATTCAAGCTACCAGGAATTATTTCGATTCTTTTTGGACAAATGAAAGTGAAGCACTACTAGGTAAAGGCAAATGATTGCCGTTCGGCTAATTGAACATTCTACGAGAACTGAAAACACACAATACATACAAAATATGATATCTTTTATTCAAATATTTTTATCACACTGTGTAAACGGTGTACTGTGCCTTCTCGATAACAACAGTGTCGTCCTCTATAAAATGTGCCTTCCTGTTTTTTTTACCTGGATATTAGGGAACACGAAGCACATTTTCACTAAGGACACTATATTATATGGTTTACTGTGCCTTCTAAATTTCTAACAAAAAACACGAAGGCACATTTTATAGAGGACACCGTTTACACAGTGTGTTTATGTGCACTTTAAAACAAAAAAACAAAAACAATACAAAACTGAAAGAAGAAATATTTATAGGCACATTTTTTTATATTTCTAATTGCATGTTTATGTGTGATGATTATTGGAACAGCCTTGAATATATAGCGATTTTACGAGGGCTTTGAACAAAAAGCGTTTAAGAGACGACATATTAGAATTTGCCTTTTAACATAACACAAACCTATGCATATATCTGGATGTTCATCTGAACCATCATGACAGGCACTGTATCCATCACAAAAACTGCTGTTGCTTACACATTGGATCCCATCTTTGCATTTTGTCTCATGAGGACGACAGGTACGAGCTAGAAGAAATGTTTGAAATATTTCTAAGCGCAAACTTTTAAAATGACGGATTGTGATTCAATGAAAGATAATAGAACTGTCCTAATTTTGGTTAAAAGAACTAAACATTGAAAGTATGAAATTACTCAATGCAAAGACATCTTACCAAATGAGTTCTCATTAGTTAGTTTACTTAATGTCTATAGGAGTCTAGGATGAAGTTTATTTCGCTGAACTTGATTACTCTTTATTCAGGGGCCGACTCCGACCTACCGTTGGGTGTGGGGTTTTCTCACCGTTCATTGAAGATCTTATGGTGGCTTTGAGTTGTTATTACTCCCCTTTGGGTCGTTGTCTCTTTGACACATTCCCCGTTTCCCTTCTTTTTTCTCATTACGTCAAAATAACTAATTTGCAATGACCTATTCCAAAAATAAACATTTCAGCTAATACTAGATATTTCTAAAGCAGAAGTTTTAGACTAGTTGTCGTTGAAAAAAAAATAGTAATGAAAAACAGCCAATAAAAGATTGCGATCCCCTGCTCCCCCTTTTTGGACCCCCTCCCCTTGTAAAAAAAGACAAGTGCTTTTGAAACTAAATTAATCATTGTAACTGTAAAACACTAAAAAGATATGGTTGCTAGGTAGAATTCCAAAAAATAATGGGTCTTTGAGAGTTTCAGGAACTTTACCAAAATTAGAATCAAAGATTTTTGCAACCTGGCTGTTGAAAATCATCACTTTTACTGTAAGGAATTGAAAGAGATATGGTTGCTAGGTAGAATTCGAAAAACAGTAGGTCTTTGAGAGTTTCAGGAAATTTACCAAAATTAGAATCAAAGATTCTTGCAACCTGACAGTAGAAATTCATCCTTATTACTCTAAATAATTGAAAAGGATACGGTTGCTAGGTAAAATTCCAAAAAAGAAATCGGTCTTTGAGAGTTTTAGAAAATTTACCAAAATTAGAATCAGTCTTTTGCACTCTGATTATTGAAAATGATCTTCACTACTGCAAGGAATTGAAAAAGATATGGTTGATAGGTAGAATTCCAAAAAAACAGTAGGTCTTTGAGAGTTTCAGGAAATTTACCAAAATTAGAATCAAAAATTTTTGCAATCTGACTATTGAAAATCATCATTGAAACTATAAGACATCAAAAAAGATATGGTTGCTAGGTAAAATTCCAAAAAGTAATTGGTCTTTGAGAATTTCAGGAAATTTACCAAAATTAGAATCAAAGATTCTTGCAACCTGACAGTTGAAATTCATCATTATAACTCTAAATAATTGAAAAAGATATAGTTGCTAGGTAGAATTCCAAAGAATAATGGGTCTTTGAGAGTTTCAGGAACTTTACCAAAATTAGAATCAAGGTTTTTTGCAATCTGACCATTGAAAATGACCGTTAAAACTATATGGCATCAAAAAAGATATGGTTGCTAGGTAAAATTCCAAAAGATAATTGGTCTTTGAGAGTTTCAGGAATTTTACCAAAATTAGAATAAAAGTTTTTTGCAATCTGACCATTGAAAATGATAATTAAATGTAAAAGGCATCAAAAAAGAAATGGTTGCTAGGTAAAATTCCCAAAAATAATGGGTCTTTGAGAGTTTCAGGAAATTTACCAAAATTAGAATCAAAGATTCTTGCAACCTGACAGTTGAAATTCATCATTATAACTCTAAATAATTGAAAAAGATATAGTTGCTAGGTAGAATTCCAAAGAATAATGGGTCTTTGAGAGTTTCAGGAACTTTACCAAAATTAGAATCAAGGTTTTTTGCAATCTGACCATTGAAAATGACCGTTAAAACTATATGGCATCAAAAAAGATATGGTTGCTAGGTAAAATTCCAAAAGATAATTGGTCTTTGAGAGTTTCAGGAAATTTACCAAAATTAGAATCATATCTTTGAAATCCTAGTGTTCATACTAGCTAATGAATTAAAAAGTTGCTAAATTATAAAACTTCATGTTGGAATTTCAAAAATTATTAGTCTTTGACATTTTCAGGAAATTTACCAAATTTGGCACCGGGGTCTAAATTCAAAAACCTTAAAACGCATTCAAAGAGCAATTCCAATAATTCCTCATGAAAATATAAACCACAAAATCGAAATTATACATAGAGTTCCAGTCGTTCTGATGAGTACTAATTGTTTAACATTTTTTGGCCCCTTAAGGGCATGCACCCAGGGGTCATACCAGAAGTCCGCTATCATCAGTAAATGAGATGCATATAATCGAACTTGCATACAAATTTTCAGCTTCCAAACATGAATACTTCAGAAGATTTCGCTTATTACTGGATATCTCGAAATACATTTTCGCTCATTTTTCCGCCCTGAGGGCAAATTTCAAAATTCCGAAACCTTCGGCTCAGACAACTTTTATAGTGTTACTTATACCCTTATTACAAGGTTTCTGATTTAAGGTGTAAGAGGAGTTTCAGCGGAATCGATTTTTTAGTTTTTTGGACCCCCTAGAGGCTATGCCCTGAGGGGTCATACCAAAGTTCCGACACCCTCTGTGAAGTTGCTACATAATATGTGAGTCCATATCCGAGTTTCAACTTTCTAGCCCAAATGGCCTTGAAAATTTCTTCAAATATTGGATATTGCGAAAATTCGTTTTCGCCCGTATTTTGCCCCTAGGGCGTTTGACCTAAATTCCGAATCCACAGTGCGCTACTTCTGATCATACTCTAGTATGGTGCCGAGTTTCAAATTTGTATCTCTTATAGTTCCAGAGCTATCGGGGAGCATTACGTACATACGGACGGACTGCATTACATAAATCCCCCGCTTTCGCTAAGCGGGGGGATATTTAAACAGGTATCGAATGCAGGAATGTAAAAGATCGATAAATTATATAAAATTAAGTGCATTTGGCCACAAATTGCGATTTAAAAGCCTTTTATGTATGTGCTTGGCATTTTCAGCTGGTTGTAATTTTTGGAAAATTACATATTTTTTGCCTGTTAATGAAACCCCTCTTGCCCATTTGCCTCATTGGCGACCTTTAGTGCTAATTGATGACAAATGTATGCATTTGAACTCCAGCATACACTTGCCTATATTCATCTTAAAGCATAGAAACATTGATTATACTTTTAAGTAATTCCTCTCAAACTTTTGAAACACAATCCAGCGATTCTACCACGATCAAGCTAAAAATTATTAGCTCTCGATATTTTGGATTGTTTGATGTTGTTGATTTTTAACCGTTCTTAAAACGCATTTTTAAGATTGAAGTTGAATCGTGTTGAAGTTTAATCATGCTTCAGGCTTTTTTTCAAATTAAAATATTTTGAAAGAAAGTTAAAAAAAAATCTAACTCTTCCTTTCAGAAGTTAAATGTTTAATGTGAGACACTGCTTCATGTAAACAATTTAAAATCCAAACGTGTGGTCAAAATTTTGCATTTTGATACCCTAATTTCTCCGAAATGAACGTATATAAGTAGATCACATCGGCTCAGCAGCGATTGACAAATGTTGTGGACTCAAACCACAAATACATGAAAAAAAATAAGGGTCTGAAAAGTTACTGTGATGAAGTCTACTCCACGAGCGGCGTCAATCAGATGTGGATTCTAAGAAATTCTAAAGATCTCCTCGAACAGCTGTCCTCTAGCAGTCTTCCCCATGGCCATAGCATACAAACTTTTGACTTTTCTACTCTTTATACTACCCTGCCACACAATAAATTGAAAACAGTAATTTCGGTTTTGATACATCAATGTCTCTGCACTTAAAACGGAGAACGCAGATACACACTGAGTCCAATAACTAAATACCGCAGTTACTGTGAATTTACTTTCTGTATATGCGCATTTCGACAACTTATGTCTCTTCAGTGCAGATAAAATCTAAACCCTTTGGATGACCATAAGCTCAAAGATGTTTAAAAACTGATAGAGAACAAAAACCAAATATGATCTAAAAGTTAAGCCAAAATCAGCTAAGGACAGAGCTTTGCACGAGGGAGATACTAAGTACTCCTTAGTTTTCAACAAAATTTACAAAAATTAGGTATTGTAAGTTTCCAAAAATAATCGGCTTTCGAGTCAGCACCGAAGTACTGACTACTGGGCTGGTGAATAGCCTCGGGGACTAACAGTCCACCAGCAGTGGCATCGACCCAGTGGTAACAAATAACTAAATACCGAAGTTACAAACAAGAAGTACGCGGAGAATGACGTATTCAAGATATTGGAAATTTTAATAGATAATATTTTTGTCGAATTTGGAGGCCGTGTTTTTTCAACAGACAATCGGGATTCCCATGGGAACTAACTACGCGCCTTTTTTAGCTGATCTCTTTCTTTTCTCGTATGAGGCGAAGTTTTTACAAGGGCTAACACAGAAAAAATAAAAACATTTAGCCCAATCCATTAATTTTCAGCTTCCGGTACATAGACGATGTACTTTCCCTTAATAATCCTAAATTTACAACATTTACACTAAATCTATCCAAATGAGCTTCAAATTAAAGAGACTACTGATACACCTACTTCAGCTTCGCATTTAGATCTTCTAATATACATTGACTAAAATGGACGCTTGAAATCTGAGCTATATGACAAACATGATGATTTTAACTTCCCAATTGAGAACTTTCCCTTTCTGAGCAGCAATATACCTATGGAGTGTACGTTTCACAGTTGATTCGTTACTGCCGATCAGTAGTTTATACAGTGATTTTTTTAATAGAGCAAAAACACTTTCCCAAAAGCTGCTTAGTCAGGGATTTGTTCAGCCTTTGTTACTTTCATCCCTTCAGAAATTCTATGGCCGTCATCATGACATCGTCGATAGATATGAAGTGTCCCAAAAGAAAACGGACAGTTTTCAGCTAGATTCACGTGTTCACGGATTTGACGTAACCGGATTTGACTCAACCCTGGATTGACTCACTGACTGGTGCCGCTAGCGGAGCAGGACATGCTTGCACTTTCGGAGCACCTGATATCACTCCCGGTTTTCATGGGAGTTCACACTAAATTGCCTTAGTTCTTAATGTTATCTTTTTTTTTCGTGCATTGTAGCTGTCTCATATCCTTGTTTTGTCTTTGTTTTATCTCTTGCCGTTTTTGCCATGTCTTTGTAGTCATCGCTTCCATTGTTACTTTTGTATTCTATTCAAGGCAAACTGGGCTTACCAATTGTAAAGGGGATACATGGTATCTCTTATTGTTTTAGCAAGCGTAATCAACTATTAAGTCAACATTCAATTCACACTAAAAGTGCCTTAGTTCTGAATGTTATCTTTTTACAAGCCTCACGAGTTGTGAAACCTATTACTTTTTATGATAAAATTCATTTGTAATCCCTTCTGTCGTTTTCTCCCAATTATGTTAAGTTGGGAGAATTTAGTTTGTTGTGTTTGTGAATACACTGAATATTGATTATGTACTTTAAACTTATCCTTATAATAAATGTAAAGTCTAACAATAAATTTTCCCGTGTATACAGTAGAAACTATAAACAAAAAGTGTTGTAGATGTAGGAACTAACGCACATGTATACAACAATCAATAGCAATGACAAGTGCATGGTTCCTCGCTAGTGACAAACCTAGGTATCTTTTTCAGAAAGCTCGGTTGAATTGTAATTACGGTTTTCAACATCTATAAATAAGATTAATATTTGCTTTTCAGTTGAGTGAAAATGTTACGAATGATTTGTAATTTAGTTATTTGTAATTAAATGTATGCGTAATTTTTTCTGTTTCTGTGGTAACTGATTCCGATGTAAATTTCAACGCGTCAATGAACTCAATACACATTACATCATAACATCAACACAGAACACAGGAAGGAAACTTATTTTTAGCATTTCAAGTGACCAAAACATATTCAACTGTTTTAATATGAGTGTACACACGGAGCTATTTTTTTTCATTTCTTTTTCTTTCCAAAACAAATTTTTGAAAAAATAATGCAGACGACATAATGGAATGAGCACGGAATTTAAATTAACTAAAGAATTTCCATGACGTGGTTTTGACCCCATGTGTGACCTCTAGAACAGCCAATGAAAATACGACTGACAAGTTATCTAATCGTACGAAAGACCAATGAAATGATAGCATAAAAGTTATCACTAAGTGATACGAAAATTATCAAATCGTGTAAGAAATAGATATTGCTGCCACATCATAAGAGAATCTAATTTAATTACTATTGTCACAGTTACCTTTACAGAACTCTACATCTTCATCTGAGTGGTCGTTGCAATCTTTGTAGACATTACAAATATCGTTCTTATCTATGCATTCTATATTGTCCTTACACTTCACTTTGTCATACGGACATTCAAAATCTGCAATGGACAGGTTGAAACCATATCTATCTTACGAGACAAATGCGATTATTGTGAAATTTGTAAAGCATTCTATTGGTCTAAATAGCTGTAAGAAAAAAAATAAAAAACGAAAGATATAACAATAGTAGCCTAATAAATTCGGTAATTGCAGAAATTTATTTACATGAAAAAAGGTATATTGACACTCGATCTTCCTCTTCCGTCAATGTCAGTAACTTTATTTACTGACCTGATCAATAAGTTATAATTAAATGACTCTACAAAGTTTTTTTTATGAATGTGAAATTACCCTGTCAATTCAAATGACCAACACAACCTCTTACAGACGAAGGATTATTTTTAATACATTGTGCATTTAATTTGTTCCAATCATATAGAAAAGTATATGATGTCTGATGATTTTGAACTGAACTGTTTGATACGACAACCAATATTATGATTTTTAAAGATTTAAGTCTTCTTACCAAAACAAGTTTCCTCAGATTCATCAGATCCATCTACACATTTTTTCCAACCGTCACACAAATCGTATTTGTTAATACATTGCAGTCCATTTGTACATTTAACCATTCCATCTGGACATGAAAATTCTTTAAAAAAAATATACATCCTTTATTTGTTTATTTATATATAGTACAGTTTAATACGTATATTGCTCAGAGCGAGGTAGTAAAATTTTCATATTTTAGATGTCGAGGTTTACCGAGAATTTTAAAATGTGATAATTAAACTGTCGAGAATTGAGAAGTTACCGTAATAAACAATTGTTTTGTTTCTTTTATTTCTACTAAACTTATTTGAAGTAAAAAATCTCCAAAAGTTGTCGAAATGCGCATATGCAGAAATTATATTCACAGTAACTTCGGTATTTAGTTATTTGTTACCACTTGGTCAATGCCACTGCTGGTGGATTGTTAGTCTCCGAGGGTATTCACCAGGCGAGTAGTCAGTACTTCGATGTTGATCCGAAAGCCGATTCTATTTGGAAACTTACAATATCTAAATTTTTAAAAATTTTGTTGAAAACTAAAGAGTATCTCCTCATGCAAAGCTCTGTCCTTAGCTGATTTTGGCTTAACGTTTAGATCATACTGGTTATTTGTTCTCTATCAATTTTTATACATCTTTGAGTTTATGGTGTACGAAACGTTTAGCAAGTTGTCCAAATGCGCATATGCAGAAATTGAATTCACAGTAACTTCGGTATTTAGTTATTTGTCTCCATTCTCAAAATATGCCGCAATTTCATTGCTACCATCGTTGCTATGTATATCATTGCGCCATTCATCAAAACTAACACCAATTGGAAAACCTTAAATAAAAATATCTAATAGAATAAAGATTAGATAATTTTAGCTATAAAAATGCAAAGCCTATTTTAACAAACAAGTATTCAAGCGTTAAATCCATCAACATCTTGCCGCACTATTGCTAGAAATTGACACGAGGCATTTACATCATTTACAAGTCAGCTACTGAGAATAAATCTGTCCACATGTTAACACATTAGTCAAGGGGTATTTAAATTTGCTAGAAATTAGAGAAAACAAATTTGAAAATATGATAGCAATATTTTTTTTTGATTAGGTCTACATCGTTTAGTCGTTTCAACGTACACGAAGTGTAATACTTTAAATAAATATGTCTTATAGGCTAAAGTAAAGATTAGATAATTTTAGCTATAAAAATGCAAAGACTATTTTGACAATCAAGTATTCAAGCGTTAAGCCAATCAACATCTTGTCGCACTATTGCTAGAAATTGACACAAGGTATTTACATCATGTACCAGTCAGCTACTGAGAATAAATCTGTCCACATGTAACAAACATGTTTTTAACACATTATATTCAAGGGGTATTTAAATTTGCTAGAATTAAAAGAAAAAAAATTGAAAATATGATATGTATTTTTTTTTTTTTTTTTTTTTTTTTTTTTTTTGATTAGGTATATACTGTTTAGTCGTTTCTACTTAATGCAATTTCCATTCACGGTCCTTACATATTAAAATAACATGAAAGACTGATTTGAATTAAAATATACTTTTGATTCAAAAATGAATGTCCTCAACCTATAACCAACTCAAAATAATATATTACATTTACTCATGTTTACTTGAAACATTATTAACGGATATTTCATCACATGGAGGGGTATTTGCCAAAAATACAAGTCGCAGGGTGGTAAAAATTTTCCTAGCCTGAAATGCGAGGGAAATTGAAACCGAAGACAGCCTAATAACACCGAATCACATTTTGTCATCAGTGAAAATACAGGATTTCTAGTCACTTGAGGACGTGATGTCACAATATCTCGTCAATATCGTTGTCAAGAAAACTACTGGCGAATTTAAATTTAAAAAAAATGATCGGCATCTAAAATCTCGGTTTTTGAGTAGAAAATCTATAAAATAAAAAGCATCGACATTCGACCGTCATGAAATTCAATAAAAGTTTCACTCGTGTCGATCATTGCAGTTGGTTAAACTCGTTGCGGAACAAGTAACGCAATTTGTTTAATATATTATGTGTTGTTTGGTATTCCTGACATTTTTATTGATTTATTGATATTCACGACGGTCAATTAGTTATAGTAAAATTATTTTCTTTTTTTAAAACATTGAACACAGCTATAGAACAATGCATCCACATGTATAAAAACATTACATGCAAATTTATAATGTATAAAGAATATCTAAATCTTCCCATATAAAACAAAGGAAAATAGTAAGTGAATTAACTATTCCAACGACTCTTGTGAAATGTTGAAAAGTAAAATGGATACATGGTCAAAAACTTTTGTCTTTCCAGTGCAAATAGAAATCACGCGTTTGGAAGCCCTAAAAGATCAGAATACATAAGAGCTGGTACATGTAGGGAACATATGACCTGAACGGCCTACAAGAGACCCAAAAACTGGCAAAGGACAAACAGATCTAGAAGAAATGTACACTTTTGCTTTAATTGGAGAATTGTTTGATAAATATGATAAATGATAAATAATGACGAAATAGACCATATCCGACCTATGGTATTTGAATTTACCAGACTACTTTTCAATACGTCACAGTATAGAAAACGTCACGTCATAGAGTCTAAAACGTCATGAAGTTGGTCACATGGGGCGGACACATTTGTGACGTAGGGCGGACAAACAACAACTGGTGAATCTGAATACCAGAACTCGGATATGGTCTATTCACAAACCTGAATATACAGGAGCCTGTTTCGTTTACTTCGTGGGTACTTATCTAATAAGATTTTCACTCAGGATAAAATATTTAATCTGAGGTGACAACCAGTTGGTAGTAAAAGCACTCAACTGGTAGATTACTGTCATGTTAAAATGTTAAGTTCATATCAAATTGACCTATGAAACGATTTTTTTTTTTTTTTTTTGGAAACATTTTAAAAGTTTTTCTCATAGAGTTCTATATTGAACTTCTATAAGTGATAATTTACTGTGAAATTATTTTCCATAATTTCATTGTAGGAAGTGACCTCATAATGGACGTGGAAACATACAAGTATTTAATGAAATGTATCTTAAAATGAATTTACTAATTAAATGAATCTAATCAGAATCACAGAAAAAATACACAGAGGAAGAAGTGATAAAAATATTAGAGTTTTTGATCGACAATATATTTGTCCAGTTTGGAGGACTTGTTTTTCAAAACAACGGCAGTAGAATACCGAAGGAACAAAGCACAAAATTACACAAATCAAAGTCCAGAGACAAGGCAAAAGCAAGAGCACCAAAAGACGGAAGACCAAAGACACCACATGACCACAAAACAAACAAACATTACATATACAACACAAAAAACTAAAGCACTAACAGTGTGAACTCTCAAAAAACAAGAGTGACATCATGTGCTCCGGAAGGGTAAGCATGTCCTGCTCTGTGCATAGCACCCGTCACACTGTCAATGGGTCAATCCAGGGTAAAGTGAAAACCGGTAATGTCAAATCCGGGAAGATGCCAATCTAGCTGAAAATGTCAGTTTTTATTTGTGACACTGACATTTAATATCTATCTATGATGTGGTGACGGCCATAGAATTTCTGAAGAGACGAAAGTAACAAAGGCTGAACATATCCCTGACTCAGCAGTTTTTGTGACAGTGCTTTTGCTCTTTCCACAAAGTCACTGTATGTACTGCACGCTCTACAGTTACGAATCAACTGTGAAATATACACTCCATATGCTGGGGATGCAGGTATATTGCTGCAGAGAAAGGGAAAGTTCACAATTGGAAAGTCAAAATCATCACGTTTGTCATATAATCTAGATTTCAGACGTCCATATTCGTCAATGAATAACAAAAGGTCAAGGTATGAAGCAGAATCGGGTGTATCGGTTGTCTCTTTAATTTAAAGTTCATTGGGGGTAGATACGATGTAAATATTCTTTAAATCTTGGGTTATTAAGAGAAAGTACATCGTCTATATATCTGAAGCTGAAATTAAAAGTCTGGGCTAGTTGTTTTTGTTTCTGTTGTATCAGCCCTTGTAAAAACTTTGCTTCATAGGAAAAAAGGAAAAGGTCAGCTAAAAGTTGCGCACAATTTGTTCCCATAGGAATCCCTATTGTCTGTTGAAAAACACGGCCTCCACATTCAACAAAAATGTTGTCGATAAAAAATGCAAGCATCTTAATCACGTCATTTTCACTGTATTTCTTGTTTGACTCAGTGTGGTTCTTTACAAGGTATGTTTTACCTTTTCCTATTACCAGATAGGAATACCTGCGTTCTCCGTTTTTGGTACAGAAACATTGATGTATAAGATCGGAAATTACTGTTTTAAGTTTATTATGAGTAAGAGTTGTATAAAGGGTAGAAAAATCAAAAGTTTGAATGCTATTGCAGTATGCGAGACGGTTTGAGGAGAGCTGTTCAAGGAGATCTTTTGAATCTTTAAGAATCCACATCTGATTCACGCCGCTCGTGGAATAGGCTTTTTCGCAGTAGCTTTTTAGACCATCTCTAACTGCAGTCAGTAAAGTGGTAAGGGGTTTGGATATGAACTTAGTGGTGCATCTGGCAGATCCTGCAATGAATCTCTGTTTGTAGGGATTCTTGTGAAGCTTAGGCACCCAGTAAATATAAGGGAGATAACTGTTATTCTCATCATCTTTGATACCAAATGATGCTAACACAGAAGTGTGATTTGTGATTATCTCGTCCCTTGATAATGTAGTTGGGGAATAAGTAGGATTGCCAAATGAAGTGGCAATACCCATCTCCTTAACAAGACAGTCTAAGTAGTGTTTCTAGCATACAAACACAATATTGTTAGAAGCTTTGTCTGCAGGTACTATGACGTATTTTTCCTGGAGGTCTGTCAATGTTTTAGCAACAAGAGGATCATCAAATATGCTGGGCGTTCTAGTTTTCATAGATGTTTTCAAGCGCCGGATACGATTCATGATTAATGACTTTATCGACCTGATCCAGTCTGACAATGTCTCCACATCCTCTTTTTCTTTCTTCGCCCACATTCTGGCATAGTCTTCAACTGCATCCATCATAATTTTGAAGTTATACTTCCAGTTGATGTGCTGGGGTTCACGGAATTTTGGACCTTTTGAAAAAATATCTCGTAATTTTTGGTTTCCAACGATATCTAGGTCACCCGTTATCACGTGTCCAGCAGGACTATAGTTGAATGGGGAAGAGGAGCAAGTGCAAGTACAGATACTTCCACATCGGCTTCGTTCCTTGACCTTCATCTTGAAATTGAAAACAGGGGTACCTTACAAACTAGCCTGTATGACAAACGCGATGACTTCACTTTTCCAATGGTCAACTTCCCTTTTCTTTGTAGCAACATTTCAAAAGCACCAGCATATGGAGTTTACATCTCACAACTCATTTCCTGCTCAAGGGCTTGTGGTCGTTACAGTGACTTCCTTGATAGAGCTCAGTTGCTTACAAATAGACTACTTAAGCAAGGGTACGTTACAAAAAACTTTAAGTCATCACTACAGAAGTTTTACGGTCGACATCACGATATTGTGGATCGCTATGGGATATCTGTTTCCCAGATGACAACAGATCTTTCCCTCTACAACTAAAGTTTGTTTTTCCTCTATCGGATTCGACTTTACTACCGGAGTTGACATATTCAACAAGGCGGGTGTCTTATAAGAAGCAGGAGATGTTTACTCTACCGGTACACCTGATCTCACCCATGGTTTCTTATTGGGTCCGTGTTGTTCATCTGTATGTGTGTCTTCATTTTTCTTTTTTTCCCGTACTCAAGTGGTGTCCTTGTTTCTTAGTGTGTCTGATTTTGCCATTGTCCATGGATTGTTCGTTCTTTTGATTGACGGTTCGGTTCTCACTTACTTTATAATATTTTAGTAGATCTTCAATTAAAAATAATAAATAATACTAGATTCTTCTTATTTTTAACAAAAATGTTAAACTCATGATCTAAAAACGCTGTAATTCATTAATCATTGCGTTGTTCGATAATTCGTTAATATTTTGCGATAACTAGAATCTCGGATAAGTAATAGCTTAAGTATAACCCTCTATTTGGTAAAAATATACTGAATTTTGTAGGTGACCGTCAACGTTTACCAACTGAATATATGAAAAGGCCTTCAAAAATTTTGCAAATTTAAAACATTTTCTTATATGATTCAATTTGAACAAAGATCTGCAGTGGCGGCCATCTTGAATTTATGATCGGTACTAAAATCACACATTTGCCTAATGTTACCATGCCTTGATAACATAAATTTGATGCATGAAACCGTTTCAAAGAATTAACAATTTACTTTTTTTCCTTTTGGGTCTTCTGTTAAACTATGTTCCCCGAGGTTTGCCAACTTAAAGCAAACTTGGCAAATGTATTAATTGTAGTTCTTGGTAAGTTGATCACTTCTCCTATTCAAAATAAGTGAGAATTGACCTCTATTTCCAATAGTGGTGGAAATATATCTCAAAACGTTGAAAAATATATTAAAATGTAACGAAAAAAAGTGAAGTAACTGTTATATCTTATTAGGTTTTCTTCAAAATTGCAGAAATAGGTAGATATTGGCATGCTTTATATTTCTGTATTCTAACATAGCCTCTATTTCCTACCGTTTTAAGACAAATATTACAACATTTTGAGAATTTCACTGAAAAAGAACAATCACGCTAAGACGGGTTTCTATGTTTTTCTAAATTTCAGAGTGTGTATATCTTGTCATGCTGAGCAAATTTTACCATCATGTCAGTTTTCTGATTTAAAATGGCTTTTGAATTATTTCCAACGTTCTAGTTTTAGTAACAGCAGCAATATTGTTTGGTAATGCGACTAATTGAACACTGGCAATGATTCAGACAAAGTGTGGTTACAACTGGATTATCAGTCTCAAAGGAGAAATTTTTGAAATTGATGTCAGACTGACAACGGACGAAAAGTGATGCCTTGTAGGCCAGGTGAGCTAGTGTGAGGGTGTTCTGAAATAATTAACATGATAGACAAGGAAAGTTAAATATTTTCAACAGAATGCATGATTTTTATTCTTCGATTTTGTATCAAAGATGGATCAATAATCTTCTTATGTGTACTATCAGTCAGAAAACGATCTTTTTTATGTATATTATCAGTCAGAAAAAAAGTACCTTTGCAGAATTTTTCTTCTTCATCCGAACCATCTTTGCAGTTAGAGTAACCGTTACATAAACCTTTTTTTCGTATGCACTGCAAACCTGTCGGACATTTAACCTTATAGGATGGACACTCATATTCTGTTAAAATAATTTCAAAGTATAAAATTAACGAGTTTCTGTACATCCTAAAAAAACAGTTTCCCAAATACAAAGTGTCATCGTTACCACCATTGGTATTTATAAGCCTGTCACTTATTTCATTAAAGATACTTTTAACGTCCCCATTAAGTTACCATGCCTAGTAAAAATCAATTTGATATCTGAAACTGCTTTCAAGAATTAGCAACTTACCGATGTTAAACTATGATTTGCAGTGGTAGCCATCTATGATTTATGATAATTACTAAAATCATACTGTTGTTAACAACGGGAGTAGAATACCGACGAAACAAAGAACAATATTACATAAATCAAAGTCCAGAGACAGGCAAAAGTAACACCAGAAGGCATAAGACCAAAGACGCTACGTAACCACAAAAACTACAAATACAACAATAAAACTGAAGCACTAACAGTGTGAACTCTTAAAGAGTGACATGACCATCAAGTTACTATAACTAATATTAACTATTTTTTTTTCTGGTGTTGCCATTGTCCTTGGATTGTTCGCTTTTGGATTGACGGTTCGGTTCTCACTTACTTTATAAAATTTGAAGTATGAAATGGATTTCAATGATTAACAATTGACCACATTTCCCAGGGGGTCGTATTTAAATTTTGTTCCTTAGTGAAAGCCATTTTGAATTTGTGAACAGTACAAATACATAAAATTATGTCGATGATCATAATGTATCAAGCATACTTAATATCAACTTGATATGTAAAACGGTTTTCAAGAATTACTAATTCACAAAATTTTCCTATAGGATTCAATTTTACACTCACATCTGGTTTTATAATCCATATTTAAATCACGCTTTTGTTTAATGAAAATCAAGGTACTATACCTGGTTAATATCAACTTGATGTATGAAAAGTTTTTCAAGAATTAACAATTGACGAAATGTTCATATCGCTCCAAGTATGTTAAACTATGTTTTTTGGATTTGTGATCGCTGCAAATATATGTAAAGTTTGTTATATGGCCATGATGCTACCATGCCTAGTTGATATCAACCTTATTTATGAAACGGTTTTCAAGAATTAACAGTTAACATTATTTTCCAACAGGGTGCTATGTTAAAATATTTTCCCCAGCGGCGACCATCTTGTTTGAGATGCGAACCTCTATCAGACATATGCAGAAATTGTATTTTTTAAATGAGATGAAAACTTCTGCTATTGAAACTTTATCTCTATCTCAAGCGTTTATGAAAAAAATAAGACAAAATGTAAAATTACGAGAATTCTAATACTCCTATTTAAATAGGTAATAAGGTTTTCTTCAAAATTTCAAGGTGAGTAGAATTTGTCATTATGAAGTTAAAGTTGACCTCGATCTATTTAGTTTTTGTAATAAAAAAAATATAAAAATATTGAAAAGTTTACACAAAAGGCACGATTACTCCAAGACGGCTTTGGGGATTTTCTACAAATTTACAGGGCGGGTAGGTCTTGCCATGCTGATCATTTTTATCAAAGTCAGATTTTTTATATCTGTTACGGTTTTGGAGTTATTTGCAAGAGCGACAGTTAACCCCATGTTCTATTTTTAGTAACAGAGGCAATGTTTGATTTTCGGACTAATTAGACACAGCAGTTTCACAGAAGAGTCTTGAAATTGTTGGCGGACGGACGACGCACACTTAGTGATGGCAAACTCTCATATAGTCTTTCAGGCCAGGTGAACTAAAAGGGATAGTGAACTTCAGTACAATAGTCAAACTGGGTATATTTTCTACACAATTTTTCAGTTTTGTGCATCCTAACTCATAATTGCAAATACATAAAAAAAACTATTGTTCACTTATGATTATGAAACAACGGCAGTAGAATACCGAAGGAACAAGGGAAGCGATGACTACAAAACTCGAAGTCCAAAGACATGAATCAGGCATTGGATGAATTACATTCAATGTAATGCATTACATTACAATTACATTTACAAATTTAACATTATATTACAATTACAATTACTTCATTTTTGAAAGTAATGCATTATATTACAATTACTTTACAAAAATAATGCATTAAATTACACATTACATTTTTCAAATGTAATCATTTCGCGAAAAGAAATGGTTAATCATGCATTTGCAATTTTGAGTGAATACTGTGAACATGTTAATGTGGCAGGAAAACGACCAAATGCAATCAACGTTTTAAAACTGATAGTATTGCTTTCTTGAAATTGATCCATTAAAGTGAAAAAAATCAATCCTCCTAGTTGAAATTTCTGTACTTGTGTATTTCGTTGCATTTATAATACATAATTTATATACTGTATTATCTCTTTTAATATATTTATATATATGTATTTTATATTCGCAGTTTTTCTTGAACAATTTTGAAATAAATAGTCCAAAATTAAGCCTTAAGGGTTGGGAGAGAAAAAATGTGGGTATATTTCAACTGCGCTGTGTTAAGTTCATGAATTTTAAAAATTTAAAGAATGAATTTGATATGTAGTTTTATAGAAAACAAGTTGAGTTCAATTCCCTATTCATATATATACATGCTTGTTTTTTTACAACTAACGCTTTAAGGTTAAAGGCCCCTTTTTCAGTCCAATGTTAAACATATGGAAATTTTATGTAGAACCCCCAGCCTTAACGGCTTGTTGGTTCTTCACCAATCTTCGTTTGCAAATAGCTGTTTTGTTTATGCATACAAAGCTACCATTCGTTGCAAGTTTTATGAACAAATGAATGAGTTATTTATGATAATCAATATGAAAAACGGCAAATCATTCGAACAGACCGCATTTTTGTCCCAGAAAACATCCATAATATTTTCAAGATTTTTTCTGCAAAATCATTAAATTTGTTGATACTAGCATAAAATGATGGTAGCTTTGCATGGGCAATTATCTCAATAATTTACAGATAATTTTTTGGAATAAAGCAACAAGCCGTTTAGGCTGGAGGTTTTACACAAAATTCCCATAGGTTTAACATTGAACTGAAAAGGGGGCCTTTAACCTTAATTAACATCAATTAAATCCATAAATCCACTTGTAAACTAATAAGAGTTTTACATGTGACAATCATTGATCTTTGTGAAGTAATTATACTTTGATCACTAGAAACTGGTGTTTGTTTTGTAAAATAAGGATTGCAAATTTTCAAAACTAGAATTGAAATTATTTTTTTATCATAAAATGTCTGAATGAAAAAGAAATATTTTTTTTATACTCCTAGATAAGTTGCAAAGTTGGTAGATATAAGAGAAAATTTACACGGAGTTCTGATACATTTCGCTAAAACTTTTCATAGATGAAAAGCTTTACCCAAAGTTTCAAAGTATAAAAAAGGAATGCAATGTCATGTAACGCTTAAATTACAGGCATTTTTGAAATGTAATGCATTATATTACAATTACTTGTAATGCTAAAAATGGAGCATTACACATTACATGCATTACTTTGTTATCATGTAGTGCATTACAGGGCATTACAATTACAAATTGGCATTACACCTTGTCTGTTATGAATATCACCATTTTCGTCTTTTTGTATCTTGTCTTGAAAACTGAGAGTGATAATGAAGTTTTATACACAGGTGCCTTTATAAACAATGGAAAATCTGTTGAAGTCGAAATTTGAAAATTTAATCCTCATAATACATATGTTTGAAGTTTTTGCGTCATATCTTGAAAATAAGTGGTTATAAAGAACAACTAATGAAGCATAGTCTTTTTTTAAGTTCAAGGTCCTAAATTTGTCATTGAGAACCTTGCGTATGATATCTGGCAATATTCAAAATTAAATGATATGATAACTTGAAAATGTCTCATGTAAATGCAGTTTTGTGTAGTTAAATTGTGTCGATAATACAAACTTTTAAACAAGGGTTTCATTTGAGCCTATAGTGCTAGCGTTGGAAATGCTAACAGGTACTGTGGTAGCAGCCATTAAAGAATGACTACTATACTGTTCTGCAAAAACATTTTCATTTTTGTGTAATTATTATTTCTACGGCATTCAAGATAAACTTTTTCATATAGTTTTTGACTATTTTTATAAATAAAATACAAAAATACCGAAGTTGCAGAAAAACAGTAAATTTCGTTATGCTGTACACGTCTTGTATGGAGCAACCTCTCATCAGCAGCATTAGAATCAAATGATATGGAAAGCCATAATCCAAAAGTGGTCAAAAAAGAAGTACTCATTACCGAATAGCATCGAAATAGGAGGCCAAATCCAGTACCAAGGACATCCACCGAGTGCCATACAAGGAATGAAGCCTTTGTATTTTTAAGGGTTTGAATTTTGATAAAAACAAATTTTTTTTATATATAAATTCGGAAATAACTTCCACAAGAATTTGTCAAACAACTGAAACTTGAATGAAATTACTTCATTGGCATACAAATCTTTTTTTATAAACATTTAGTGTTTACCTGACAATGAACCTCTAAGAAATGCTTATACTTTCGATAATAACTCACCCCTTTTTTGCTTTCTTATTTGCTTATTATATCTTATCCCAGACTGGACAATCACTATTTTGAATATTCTGCATGTTTGTGTCACCATATAAATACTGATTTTAGCGACATTTTAAAAAAATCAGTCAGTATATATGACATGCTAAAGCAACAAAAAATGAGATAATATATCATTATCTCAGGTAATGCTACATTATCAGAATTTTTGTGGATATGGCGCACATTACCAGACGTAAATTACACGTGTGTGTTTTCCTCATTACCTCAAGATAGGTAATTATAATCTCTTACACATGAAATTATGAGGTTACAATGTTCGTGATAATGTTGTTTAATCTGCATTTTTTGTGGTTTTGGTGAGCAATTATGTGTGTTATCTGTTTTCAATGACAATTATCAGACGTAATGTATGCTTGTAAATCGTATTATTTCTGGCGTCACGGCGTCAGACAGTATTAGAATCAGAAAATGCACATCCGGTAAGGCGTCCATGTTTGCAGTGCATTTCGGTATAAAACGTCCATTTTTGCCCTACATGACGGTCAGTAAATTGTAACGTGTTCATTTGATTAATATAAGGTTACGACAATATCCTTTTAAATTAATACCTTAGCACTTACGATCTTGATTTTCATTTTTCCGCGATAATATTTTAAATCACATAAGATACCATTCTTTAAACTTGCAGTTGGTATATCAATAAACACTCATCATTTTCTACAATAACACTTTAGAAAAGTTACTATACTGGTTTTGTCGGAATAAAAGACAAAGAAACCATTTCGTTTGTTAAGTATGTCCTTCCTATATATCAGGAGAACCGCAATTGTTGAATTATATTGTGAGTTTTGTTTGGTTACCATTACGAATATGTAGCTAGGAAATTCTGGTTTTCATTAATCAAAATATACCTTTTTTGTCTAAGTAAAAGAATACTGACGTCACACTAGCTTTTTGGAAAACTAATACTTGTCTGTTTTATTTTGCTCGGATATCAATAATTTGTCAAATTCAATCTTTATAAGATCAAAAAATCTATTCTGAAAAACTATGTAATTATGAAAGAGTACTTTATTCTAGATTACTAAGGAGTTGTAACATTTTTCTTTCTTTTTCCTAATTTTTCTCGCTTTTTGTTCAGATATCTCTATTTTATTATTTGTAACGAATTTTGTATTTATGCATGTATATATCATCTGTATGTTTCTCTGCATCTTTTTAAAATTGGTCCATGTGAATAAAGTTATGTCTCCACCAAAACTTACAATATCACGATATTTCGTCTACAAATTATCTGTCTCGACCTCCACTCATCCGTGAGCGTTACACGAAAGTGTATGCTATGAAATAAATATGAAAGTGTGACACCCTTGAAGAATTGAGTAAATTATTGAAACCAACAAAGGTAATTAATCATATCAACTAAAATATAAGATGTATATTTTTTATAAATCTTGTTAGACTTTCGAGTTTCATCCGAATACGGAATCTAAAATAACATAAAGCAGAATATATGTACTATATTTCCAAGGACGACATATTTTGTACTCTCTGTCATAAAGAATATTCTTCAAAACAATAGAAGTTAGGAGTTGATAGTCTTTTTTTCTAAAAACAATAGTCAATTTGTCATCTATCATCCTTGTACTTAATACAGACCTATGTTAAAAGTGTTCTATATTTAATAATCATGAGGTGATAATATATTAACTGCAACAAAACCACTAAAAATCAGATAATATAGCATTACCTGAGATAATGCTATATTATTCCTTTTTTTGCTTTGACGTGCTATTAGGTATGATATACTGTGAAAGTACTATTGTTCGTGGGGTTCCAATTTTCGTTGATTTCGTAGTTCGCTTAAACCACGAAATTAAGTTCCCAACGAAATGCATTTTTTCCTAAATGGTTTAATGTATGGAATATGAAACCAAGAATTTAAGTACCCCCGAAATAGTTATATTTATAAAAACCACGAAATTTGATGTCCACGTATAAAAGTAATTTAACCCACCATTTCTTTTTAAATGCCTGTACCAAGTCTGGACAAATGCGGTCGACAATTTTTCCGGTGGTTACACCTGATTTGTCTTTTTGTCTTATGGACTTCGGCCCCTGACAACTCTGTTCGGTAATATTGTTATTACAACCACATATACAGAACTTGATTTCAAATTAATTATTTGAGTGAATTAATACCATTTTTAAAAAAATTGAATGTCTAAACATGTGAAAAAATATCAAATCACTCTTTGGTAATCTATATCTAAAATAAAGTATATAAATTTTCATTTTTTTAAGAAAGAAGCTAGACTGCACTTCTACGTTAAAACGGAAATAACTTATGGTCAACATTCAATACTTCAGTAAATTATTAAACCAACACCATTACTTGTTTTCTTTGTTATCTAAGTGAACTGAGAACATTTGTTTTCCTTATGAGTACCGAATAAGTATTTACATCCTATTGATAAAATCTTCAAACACAGAGTATTGTAAAATGTTATGAAGACGTTATCAATCTAATAGATAAATGGAAATGTTTATGCAACAAAATGCTTTAAAGTACCAATTTATATAATTGAATAAAAAGAAAAAGACTAAGGAAAATCAACTCTCATCCTTATAATAACTTGCCTCTGCACATTTCTTCATCTTCGTCGCTTTTGTCCTTACAAAAATTGTTCCCGTTACATCGTTCATAACTACTAAAACAAGTCAGTCCATCTTTACATTTAGAGTATCCCTGTGGGCAAGGTCGCGCTAAAATGAAAAACAAAAGCATCATTAATGAAGTCTCCCAAGCGAAATTTGGGACCTGTTGTTTTTGTCGGGATTCTTATTAAGTCCCCCAAACGAAGTTTACAGGCTTATAGTTTTTGTTGCATTTCTTGTTTAATATTATAGTTCCGATTTTTTTTTCTTCTAGTGCGGGTGAATTTGTCCGATCCAGATCTCAAAGACCTTTACACCCAGAATATTTAACTTTGTAGGATGTTAAGGAGATGGGAATTGATGGTTCATCAGGAAACCCAACAACTATTCTATCAAGGGAGGAGATTATTGAAGATCACACCTCTGTTTTTGCATCCTTTGACATCAAAGCGGATGATGAAAACAATCATCTCCCTTACATCTATTACGTCTCAAAACTTCATAAGAACCCATGCAAACAGATATTCATTGCGGGGTCATCAGATGCATCACTTAGCCACTTTCTAAGCTTCTTACTACTTTTTCGACCACAGTCAGAGATGGCCTGAAAAGTTTCTTTGATAAATTCTACTTCACGGGCGGCGTCGATCATGTGTGCATTCCAAAAAATTCTAAAGATCTCCTTGAAGAGTTATCCTCTAGCAGTCTCACCAATTGTTATAGCATACAAACTGTTGATTTTTCTATTCTTTTACTATCATGCCACACAATATACTGAAAACAGTAAGTTCTAATTAGATACATCAATGTTTCTGCACTAAAAATGGAGAACATATAATGTAAAGAACCACAGTGAGTCAAACAAGAACTACATGGAGAATGATGTAATGATGTTGGAATTGTTGATCGGCAATAATTTTGTCGAATGTGGAGGTCGTATTTCTCAACAGACAATCGGAATTCCAAACGGAACTAATTGTGCACCACTTTAAGCTGATATCTTTTTTTTCTCGTGTAAGGCCAAGTTTTAAAAAGCTAAAAAAAATAACTCAGTTTTTTTTTAATTTCAGCTTCCGCTACATACATCATGTACTTTCTCTTAATAATCCAAAATTCAAGGAATATACGCATATGTAGAAACTAAATTCACAGTTACTCATGTAAAGCTCTGTCCTTAGATGATATTGCCTTCCCTTTTTAGATCCTATTGGTTATTTGTTTTCTATCAGCTTTTATTGCAGCGGTCAAGCAAGTGGCAAAAGTTTCATTTCAAATAGATGTACTTTAACACCCCAAGCCGACTTCTGTAAGACTGACCACAGTGAATGAAACATTGTTGATAATCATTTGACAGCATACCACGAAAGACTTTTTATGTAGTATATAGAACAACTGATTAGGCTGATTTTATATTTGATTCTAAGTAATCAAATGTTTCTCCTTATGACATTACTGTCAATCAATTATCCTACAAACATCAACTAAGTGGTCTGGTGTCAATCAATATGTAAAGTGTGTTCGTTTCACCACAGGTTGTCTTTTAAGATGTCGGCTTGGCGTGTAAAAACAGCTCTTTGAAATCAAATTTTTGCCACTCGCTTAACCGTTGCAATACACATATTTTGTCTTATGGATTTCCAAATGTTTTGATTTGATCTGCGCTACAGAGACATTAGTTGTCAAAATGCTCATGTGCAGAAACTAAATTCACAGTTACTCCGCTATTTTGTTATTTATAACAACTGGACCGACGCCACTGCTGGTTGACTGTTAGTCCCCGAGGCTATACATCAACCCAGTAGCCAGTACTTCGGTGCTGGTCTGAAAACCTGATTTTATTTTCATACTTGCAAGATCTAAATGTTAGGAAATTGTGTTAAACCGAAGGAGTATCTCCCTCATGCAAAGCTCTGTCCTTAGATTATTTTGGCTTCCCTTTTTAAATCCTATTAATTATTTGTTCCCTATTAGCTTTTACACATACTTTGGTTTATGTTTATATTTTATATTTGGATTTCTAAATGGTTTGATTTGATCAGAACTCTGCACTGAAGAGACATAAGTTGTTGAAATGCGCTTACGCAGAAACTGAATTCACAGTTACTTCGGTATTTTGTTGTTTACACCAGATTTATCCCAATGAGCTTGAAATCAAAGCGACTATTGATACACCTACTTCATGTTCGTATTTAGATTCATTGATATACATTGACGAAGATGGACAATTAAAATCTAAGCTATATCAGCAAAGTAATGATTTTAACCTCCCAATTGTGAACTTTCCCTTTTTGAGCCTCAATATACCTACCTCTCTAGCCTATGGAGTGTACATTTTTCGAATCGAGCAAAAACACTGTCCAAAAAGCAGCTAAGTCAGAGATTCGTTCAGCCTTTGTTACTTTAATCCCCTAAGAAATTCTATGGCCGTCATCATGACATCGTTGACAGATATGAAGTTTTTGTGTCCCAAATGAAAATGGACATTTTCAGATTGATTTCACGTCTTCACGGATTTGACATGACCAATTTTGACTCAACCCTAGATTGACTCATTGAAAGTATAATGGGTGCCGCTAGCAGAGCAAGACATGCTTACCCTTCCGAAGAACCTGATGTCACTCCCGATTTTCATGGCGGTGAACATTATAAGTGTCTTAGTTCTAAATGTCATCTTTTTATTTCCGCGCATTGTTGCTGTCTAACGTCCTTGTTTTGTCCTTTGTTATTCTTTGTTGCCGTTTTTGCCTTGTCTTTTTTGTGATCATCATTTCCCTTGTACCTTCGGTATTTTACTGCCGTTGTTTAAAAAGGGGTTGATTAAGGGAACATTATGTTGCTTCAAAAGGGGTGAGTGTTCCATATTTACCCTATGGAAAAAGGAATATTTTGAATGTTTGTCACCATTTTTCACTGTATCTTAAAAACTATTAACTGTAGCTCCATGAAACTTCATAGGAAAGATGTGTCATGTAAGAAAGGGTTCCACAGCAGAAATTTCAAAATATCTACCGTTGCCATGGAAACAATACTTAAAAATATATATAAATTGAGATAATGGTAGGTTTTTTTTATAATTGTTTTGTGATTACAGAAATGTTATAAGGACAACTCCTGTCTATTTTGTTTTTGTGAAGGGGGTTTTGATATTTGGTGTAATAGACAGAAGACCATATGGTTGCCATGAAAACCATACCAAAAAAGTGTATTACCATTGGTATGTTTGCATCAATACAATATACACAAAGCCTACACGCAATGATGCAGATCCTAAAATCAGTAATGAAAAATAAGCCATGAGAGGGGATGGCATTCATCAATGGAAGAAGACTAGAAATAGTTATGTTGAACAAATTTGGGGTATTAAAATTATTCTGATATTTTCAAAGCTGCATCCAAGACTTTAAAGACACTGTAAACGGTAGGTTATCAGTTCAGTTATATATTCTCACCATCATGTTGACATTGGACGTGTTATTGAGTCTTGTTGCTTTCTGGGGTGATCGCAATCACGTCAGATCGTATTGTCATGCAAAATTCGGTTTGCGTTAAAGATATTGTTTCAGACAACTTTGACTAATTTGGTTTCAGTGGATAAAAAAATTTTGACTTAACAGCAAATTGGGATATACCTCAATGAAGATTATAGAGTTTATTAAAATATTATAATGAATGAATAGCGTCTCACCAGCACGACAAGGTTAAACTTACGATGTAATTGTCAACGACTCAACTGACACTCGAATCGTTCAGTCATCAAATCAGGCAATTTCAGGCAATTTCTCGTTCTAACCCCTCTGTGTGATTATTTGCATTGAAACTATAGAGTATACATTTGTTCCGGCAGATAAAGCAGCCAATAATGTGGTCGTTGCTTGACGTAAGTATTACATCGAGGTGCTTCGGAATGAAATTACCAATTCTAGTACATTTCAAGCTACCACGTCAACAGAAACACAAATAATTGATGATCACATGATAGCTACAGCTGAACTTAAAGCAACTTCTAATTATAAAAGCATTCCTACTATGAATTGGCTTCCTAAACTTCACAAAACTACTTTCAAATTTCGTTTTATTTCGGCATCAAGTAAATGTTCTACTACACATATTTCTGTTTTATTGACCAGTGCACTTACTACCATAAAAAATCTCGTCATCAACTTTAGCAACAAATGTTATGTATACAGTGGAATTAACTACTTTTGGAGTGTTAAAATTTAGTAGAAGTTTTGGAAAGACTTCGATCTGTTAATGAAAAATACACCTCCGTCGATAACTTTGATTTTTCTAACCTTTATGCTACATTACCGCATACACTTATCAAAGAAAAACTTTCGTATTTGATCAAATGGTCCTTCAAAAAATCAGGATGCACGTACATTTGTTGCAATACATTTAAATCGTTTTTCAGTGACGACAAACATGACAAATATACCAACTGGACTTGTAAGGATTAAATTTTCTTCTTGAAAATATTTTTTTTTCGTTTCGGTGATACAGTCTATCGGCAAAAAAAGGTATTCCTATGGGTACCAACTGTTCACCTCTCATAGCAGATTTATTTCTTTATTGCTACGAGTCACAATTCATGGCAAAAATTCAAAAAGACCCTTCTACACAGCATTTAGTGGATAAATTTAACAATACATATAGATATTTGGACGATATTTTGGCTTTAAATAATCCTGAATTTTCTAAATTAACAGATGAAATTTTTCCTGCAGAACTTACTTTAAATAAATCCAATAACAGCAGTGATTATACTCCTTTTTTTGATCTTGATATATCAATAAATCAAGGAAAGTTAAACACTAAGGTTTATGATAAAAGGGATGATTTCTCCTTCCCTATAGTTAATTTTCCCCATCTAGACGGCGATGTTCCGTTAGCCCCTTCTTGCAGGGTCTATAATTCACAACTTGTTCGATATGCACGAGTATGTAGTGATGTTTCTGACTTCAACGACAGAAATCTTTGTCTCACTGAAAAACTTATGCATCAAGGGTTTAGATATCATAAATTGATAAAAACATTCTCTAAATTTTATTATAGATACATTGACTTATTAAGAAAAGTTGGTTCTACATGCAGGGCTCTTATACATCAGGGCATTTCACATCCAAACTTCTATGGCAATATCATTTACAAAGCGAATAAATTCAAAAATTGTCCTTCCAAACTTATTAATCCGTTTAACATACTTATTCACAAAGGATATAAATACAGCATTGTTGTTAAATCTTTACTTCTGGTTTTTGTTGGCAAAAATATTGATCATCTCCTAAATGCTTTACACAATAACTAAATTTAAACAATTTTTCATATTGGCAGTATTTGGCATTGCACAATTTCATGTTCTTCTTTCATAATTGATGACGCTGTTATACCAAATCTATTTAGAAGTATTTCAATTGAAGTTTCATATGTAAGATGGCTTGATATCATAGTCAACGGAAATTATGTCCCTAGCTAGCTGTCAGTAACTGCGAGCATTTGTCCGGGCAGTACCTGTGTGCATTGTCTTCATATTTTATATACTTCATTGTAAGTGTACTCCTCTTGATAAGTTGGACTTTTTTCTAGTTTGATTTTTACTGTGAGTCTTTTTGTGTATTTATTTTTTAGCCATTCACCACACATAGGGGGAGGGTTAAGATCCAAGAAAACGAGTTTTACCCACCGCAATTTTTGCGCCTGTCCCAAGTCACGAATATGTTGGTCATTGGCTTGTCCTTGTCTTCTTATAAAATTTTAGTTTCTTGATATTTGGGTTATTGGATGTGGTTTGTTTCCATTGATTTATTCACTTTTTTACCTTTTTGGGGCCATTTAGGGCTTGCTATATGGTGTCAGGTTACTCACTGTGTTGACGACCGTACGGTGACCCCTAGATGCTTTGTTTTGGGTCGTTTTAATCTGGATATGGGATGTTGTCTCCTTGACATTTACCCCATTTCCTTTCTTTTTCATACATAGTGATGGCAAAAAGTTCTATTGTTACTTTTGTGTCGATTCTAAAATTAACATATGGTATGAGGTAGAAACATCAGGCAAATATTAAACATTCAGGGGATTACACAGTTTCTTGACTCGACACACATACGGAGTACATGCTATGTAATAGTTTTTTTAATGTTATTGGATGGAAATGGATCAGGATACAACAGGACTAAAATGAATTGATTATCTATTATTACTTACTTGCTTACTTACTGTCCGTTACTACTAGTGTCATGTAGAACAGCAACAAAGATCCTCTACTGGTCTCTATATTTAGCCATCGTCTCTACAGTTCCCCATGTGTGTCCACAAGCTTTTCATTTCTGCTTCCATGGTCCTTCTCCAGGTAGTCTTTAGTTTTCCTTTCTTACTTTTGCCTTTTTTTGTCCAGCGTAGCCCTACTTTTGTATGAGAAGTGTCATCTTTCCTAACAATATGCCCAAATCCATTTCCATCTCTTCCTCATCAGAATTGTAGCCATATCTTCTTGGTGACATTTGTTGCTGATGGTCTTTGGCCAGAAAATAAGTGATATACTACGAAGGCATTTTGTGTGAAATGTTGACAGCTTAATAAGATCTTGTTCGTAATCCTCCAACATTCTGAGCGATATAAGAGTGTTGATAGTACACAACTCTGGTATAGTTTGATCTTTATTGATTTACCGTATTGATTTGATTTCCACACATTATTTTGTAACAAAAAATGTTTCTGGCTTTCTCGATTCTAATCTTGATACCATCACTAGGTCCTCAGTCATTTCTCACTTTACTGCCAAATAAGTCAAGTGTCTCAATCTCGGGAAGATCTTTATTGTATATTTGTATTGGTGTTCTACTTGTTGAATTTAATGTCATGACTTTTGTTTTTGTCTCACTGATGTTTAGGCCGATATATTGGGCGAACGTATCGAGGCGGTTGGTCTTTTCCCGCATGTTTTGGTGAGTATGCGAAAGTAGTGCAATGGCATCAGCAAAGTCGAGATCTTCTAAAACAAATCAAATTTTCCAATGCATTCCCCGATTTCCATTTCCAACTGTTTTCCTCATTATCCGGTCTATTGCCATGTTGAAATGTACAGATGACGTAACGCATTATTGTCTAACACCGGTTTTCACTTGGAACATGAGGTCACTGTTCTGTAAGCTACATGTACAGTTGTCATAAAAACTTTTGATGATGTTTACCATCTTGATGGAGATACCGTAAGATTTCAATATCTTCCAAAGGCTTTTTCTGTGTATGCTGTCAAAGGCCTTTTAGAAATCTCAAAGGTTAATGTATAGTTCTCTATAACATTCAGTATATTGTTCAATAGTATTTCGTCGAACAAATATTTGGTCGATACAACCTCGATTTTTTTTTCTTCCCTCAGGCATTCACCAGTCTCAGGAGAAATTCTGTTCATGATTATCTTAGCTAGGATCTTGCTAGGTATAGAAAGTAGAGTGATACCACGCCAGGTACTGCAGTTGTTAAGTGCACATTTTTTAGGTATCTTTGAGCCTTTAGTCCAGTCATCCGGGATGATGTTAAGGTCGCAAATACACAAGACAAGAGGATGGAGAATCGAAGCTGTAACAATAGGGTCAGCCTTGAACAACTCTGCGCAAAGATTATCGAGTCCAGGAGCTTTACCGTCTTTTAGGGATTTTATGGCAATTAAAATTTCTTCGATTGTTGGTGGCTGTATTGATATATTCAGATCATTTTCGGCTTCAGGGATATCGATGGTTTGTTCTGGAAATGGTCTGTTTAATATTTCTTTAAAGTGTTCTGCTCATCTTGCATTCTGTTCTTTTTCGGTGGTTAGTAACTTTCCGTCTTTATCTTAGCGCTCTCAGCTTGTCTGGCGATATCATCCAGAAAAGATCTTTTATCTTTTCTTAATAGTTCTTTCATTTCTTTATCAGCTGTTTCATATTCCTCTTTATATTTTATTACAATCTTTCAGATTTTGTACTCATCTCTTTCAGTTTGATTTTGTGTCTTTTCTCTACAGTATTCCATGTGGTTGGTGTCATCCATTTTTTCTTGGTGCATTGCATTTATATCCCAAATAATTTTCACTCGCTTTTCCATATATGTCCTTTTATATTTTCCCATATATTGTTAATATCAGCTGTTTCTGTTGACCCTGTTCCTAAAGCTTCAAATCTATTTCCTATTTTTGATAACAAAGTTGGTTGTTCTTGGTTTTCAGGTTTTTGAGTTTGTCAGTGTCAAATCTCTTAACAGAAGAATGCTTTTTACCAGCACTTCTCAACTTAANGTGGCGGTTGATACATCGGGATCTGCTTACAATTAATTCAGTCTTGTACAGTTATCAAAGACAATTGAACAGTAATACATATGTTTATGTGCTAACTAAGATATGAAGAATAAAATATTGAATTTTTATTTTTTTGCGAATTTTCCCTTTAACTTTCACCTTAGCAATGACGAGGTGGTGGTCACTTCCAACATCTGCACCTCTTCCGGCGGCTTTAACATCTATCAAGGATCTTCTCCATTTTCCATTTAGCAAGATGTGATCGATCTGATTTTTATCTCTTCCATTTGGCGAGTTCCAAGTCAGTTTATGTATGGACTTGTGAGGGAAAAGTGTGTTCTCCTCCTCCCCCTCCCCATCACCAGATCATTCAGAGCACATATGTCTACTTATCTTTCTCCATTTTCATTTATGCTTCCACAACCATGTTTTCTCATAACTCGTTCCATTCCGATGTTCTCACTGCCAACTTTTGCATTTAGAAAATGACTAGGTATAGAGACTATTTCAGATTGTAGGTGATTGTAAATGACATCTTGTTGTTTTCATCACTGTCATTGGTTAGTGCATAACAATGGACAATTGTCAATTTTATAAATAAACAGAACCCGCGCCACAACTGAATTATCACAAAAATATTATTTTAGAATCACATGTATTAATGTGTCCTTGAGATAGATCAGTATTTTCAGTGACTGGCTGGTAAGCTATATAATATGTGTAAAATCATACTAATAATTCGGTAAGGTCCATTGATTAGTCTGCTTATAATTAGCGTAAGTATATATTTAACACCTGCATATTTCACGGATTTTAGTTTTGGCTTCCGATCATCAGCTGCCCCGCCAGTAATATAGTAATCTATATTTAATTATCTATAGAAGATTTGTTAAATTCAAGGACAGTATATACATGTGATTCTTTATTTTCTTTTCTTAAGAAAATATTGAGCAAGATAAAATTCCTTAGTGGAATGAATTATCTAAAATCCAGTATGGATTCTTATTTTTTGTACTTTGTGCATTTTATGCAAATACTACATGTTTTTATTTGTTTATAGAAAACAAACACGACTGGTTGTTCCAGCAGTTATGTATCTAATGTCTCGGCCAGCTGATTCTCACTATTTAATCCTTTTCAAACAAAAGCACGCCCTAACTGTCTATAGAAAACAATTAATTATCACGTGTGAACTTTTGATGAGGTAACAAAGTTAGACATATTTCTACTTCATTTGAAGGCCACTGTCGGTGGTCCTGTAAATTATTTCTATTTGCTTCAGGATCGTTAGTATGTGATTGGCCACTGTTTTTGATGTGTCAAAGTAGAAATGGATGATATGATGTAACCATCTTTAGAGGGTCGAAATTATATTAGATTGACCCTTTGTTTTTTCAGGGCATTTAAATTGCCGCTTAAATTGAGTATTAATTTTCATTGTAGGAATAGCCCANCAGATAATTTATTAGCTTGAAGATCATTGGCTATTTGTATGACTGGACAGCGTTTTTGAAGTATAGAACTCATTCCTCTTAAAGATGTATTATGACCTAACCATCGTAAAAGGGATCGACTTTATATACAATCTTGCTGACATCAACCTGCTGTTAATAGGTTTCCATTCAATTAATTTCTCTCCCATGCCTTTCTTCAATATTATAGCTACACCTTCGGAATGATGGTTATCTTATTTATTATATTGTGGAGTAAATGCTTTGTACTAGTATTTTAATGTTAGGTATCCTGAAAATGTCGGATCTATACAGTTGCAGATCAAACTGTACCTTCGAACTGTTTTTTAATTTATGATTGGTAACCATTTCATTGCTATCGTTTGTTCTTTATCATATATCCTAATTATTTGTACCGTGTAAAGGCGTATCAATTTACATTTGTAATCAATATTAAAAAAAACAAAAAACGACACTGTATTGGTTCTGTATTGAACTATAACAAGATATACAAGATATAATAATGGATTAATGTTGATTACATGATTTGAAATTTTGTAGTAAACCCTTTTACCAGGTAGTTAATCTATATATATATATATATAGGGTCTGTAAGTCTCGTCATCTGAGAGTGTGATTTCACGATGAAATTGAAATTCGAAAACGTTTCCAGCAAAAATATGACGTTTTCAGATTATGACGATCACAGTTTTTGTTTGAAATGTCATGTGTTTTTGTTAACAATGTGACTTCCAGATACAATTTATGGTCCCCGAAGTTTCAAAATTGAACGAGGCTTACAGACCCTATTGGCACTATACCTTTGCATGTTGTTGGATCTTCGTCCGTCCCATCATCACACTGTGAATAACCATTACAGTACTCTCCCTCCGAAAAGCATTCAATACCATCCTTGCATTTTAAGCCATTGTTCCTGCAGGGCAAAGCTGCAATAAAAATTGAAATCAAGATAAAAACAATAGTACGCACGGGAAAACATTATGAATGTAGAGACAATCTGTGCGACTCTTGATAAATAAACAATGAAAAGATATGGAGTAGGTGTACATAAGACAAAGTCTCTACATATAAGCTTAGGCAAGCGTTTTTACTGTTGTTCTTCATCTCGTAGTCACCATGAGGCCTTCAACAATGAGCTTTGCTCATACCTAATAGTAAGATCAAGAATGCCTCTTAGCACCGGTTTGAGCGGAATTCTTTTCTAAATGTAGAACAACGGAGTAATGGATGCGGGATCTCTCAAGAACAAGTACACCATAAATGAAATATATAGAGAGCACACATTTCTAGCACGGGGAATCTTTCTACGGACTCAAATGAACAACGCTTTTGTTTTTGTTCTTCATGTTGAAGTCACCGAAGATGCCTTTAACAATGAGCTTTGCACATACCTCATAGTAAATCGTAATTACTGTTGCAATATTGATTTTAATGCAGTTACAATGACCTTATCCGGAGTTATCTATCGATTCTACACTACCCACTTAAAGATCTCCTGCAGTGGGGAGTCCGCAAAAAGATTCCCCGTTTGAGAGATGTATGCTTCTTATACAATTTAGTTATGGGATACCTATTCTTGAGATAATTTTTCCTATGGATGCCCAATCACACTTTCAATTTTTGGTATTTTCTTTTTTCCTTTGTTTTCTTACTCCTGACCTTGAGTGCCCTGTGGATCTTAAAATGTTGTGTTTGTCTTGTTCTAGTTTTTTTGTCGAGCAACGTATGACAACAGTTGTAAAAACACTTTGCCAATTAATTTTTATAACTGTTGACGCATCCATGAGTAAAAGAATGGATGTAACGCTGATCGATATCTAGCACGAAATTCCACTCAAACCGGTGCTAGGGACCGTCTCGAACTTACTTTGAGGTATGAGCATAGCTCATTGTTGAAAGCCTCATGGTGACTTCAAGATGAAGAACAACAGAAACGTTGTTCCATTGCTTAGTTTTGCCATGTATGTGTGAGACTTTCTCATATCATTTAGTCCCTATGCCTTCTTTGCTTATTTAACATTTGAGTTCGTCTCTCCGCACTGTGGAGTTGGTAAAATGATTCCCCGTGTGAGAGATGTATACTCTATAATACAGTTATGGTGTATTTTGTCTTTAGAGAATTTTTAATATGGATACACAATCATACTTTCAAATCTTGGTATTTTATTATTGTTATTTTTTTTTAATCTTTTTTGTCATTCTAAATTTTTATTCTGACCACCTGATGATTATTTTCTTTTTTTCTTTATTTTGTCATTTCACTTGATGATTGTGCCCACACCTAATTATTTTATTATGCCAAGTATTCTTTCTATTGACTCGATGAATACCCTGTGTTTGTTAAAATGTTGTGTTTGTCTTTTATTAGTAATCCTTTTGTCGGGCAACGGATGACAGAAGTTGTATGAACAATTTGCCGGTCAATTTTATGTTTATTTACAATTCCGCATCCATGAGTCAAAAAACAGGAATGTACCGTTGCTCGACATTTAGCAATGAATTCCGCTCAAACCAGCGCTAGGGACCGTCTTGAACTTAACTTAAAGTATGTGCATAGCTCATTTTTGAAGGCCTCTTGGTTACTTTAAGACAAAAGACAACAATAAAAGCGTTGTTCCATTGCTATGTTTTACCATGTATTTGAAGAGACTTTTTCGCATTTGCATTTACTCCATATCATTTCTTATAACTGTAATGGGAATGAATAATATATTTTTTTGACAAAAAGGAAAACATTGATTACAGTCACAGTCTATTGTGTTGACAACAGAAAACATAACAGTGGTGGTCTATCTAAAGAATCGTGGAGTGACACACTGTTATTTCCTATTAGCTGGCCAAGGTTGTTCTATACATTTGCTCTCAATACCAGATTTGTCTGGTTGTGAGACATATTCCAGGTTGTTCGAACATTCTAGCACACTCTCTGTCCAGGTGTTTAGCACCAGACAATACAGAGTGGGAACTTCATCAGTTTCTCAATCTATACTTCTTAATTGGGGAAATCACAACATAGATCTTTTTGCAGTATGTCTGCAAAAAGGTGACAACTTTCGTCTCCCCAGTTCCAGATCAAAAAAATGCGCAATGAGACTGTCTTTGGACGGAATGTTCGGTTATGCATTCCTCCATTTCTTTAGAAGATAGCAGGAGAGAATTGCAGAGTCATAGTTATTGCACCAGCTTTGCCAAAACTTCTCTTGGTTCGTAAATCTTCTGCAACTGACTTGTGCCAAGCCTCTATTTCTTCCCTTATTAATTTATTACCCTTATTAGCTCTTCTTTCTCGGTCCAAAGGAGTGGTAGTTCATCTTTTTTTCAGAAAGTCTCAATCTGGGCCTCTGTCAGGGATATACTCCAAAAAGAAAGGCTTTTCTGATGAAGCTCCCAAGTACACTCTAAATCAGTACAAAAGTCAATCGTTTATGATGCACAGTGGTCATTCTTCACTGGTTGGTGTGTTTGAAAGACGATTACTCTATTCAAAATATCTCCTCCACCAGATACGTGAATAGCAGATCTAGTCTCTCTAATATTGGAAGAAGCCAAACCTTTCACTTTCACATATACAATAAAATCTGCTGATTGTTGTACAGATATGTTGAATAGAGGATTTTGCTCTAGAAAATCTTAGACATGAATCATAAATTAGGAAAAATATAAACTTCACTCCTTCTTCTGCCTGAAACCAATGCCAGCAAAATAAAAACAACATTTGTAGCTCAGCTCGTTCAAAAGGAGCCTGGTTAAAAGCTGATAAAATCTATGCTAGTTTCCATTGTAGAACCAAAACCCTTTGGCGTGGTATTTCTAGACTGATTGGTGTGCAACTTCTAGAGAAAAATTTTGTTATTTTACTTACAGACCTAGCCTTCTTAGGAAATAAACATATTCCAGATATAGGTGCAGAGCCCATTCTTAGCTTAGCCTTGCCCCTAAGATCTGAATTTGCTTCTTTATGTCCATTTATAATCTTGCCTATTTATTTGACTTGGACTACTTTATTACGTTCTTATAGGAATGAAAGTCTTTTTAATTTTTAAAAGGGGAATTTCATACCTCTCTGTTAAGACCATTTTTACCTGGATATGCAAGACTATATATCTTATTTATAAATCTGCAGGTCAAGATTTACAATCACATGATGTCAGAGCTCTAGCATCATCGTGGGTATGATTTTATAATGTTTCTCTTAATGAAGTGTTTTCTACTGGTTTTTGGAGAGGTGAAATTTCTTTTCTATCTAATTATCTGAAATCTATGTATATTTTCCCGAGTTTTTTTCAGAGTCTTGGATTCAGCCATCAGTTTATTATGGTAACGTATTTATTGTTATAAAATCCTTAATCTTTAAAGTAAAAGTTTTTATTAAATAAATACTTACCATTATGAATTATAGGTCACACCCGTCCTCCCATTCATCCCTTATCTAGTATTATTTCTGCTAGAAAAGTTATGAGGAGGATGGGTTAAGTCACCAAATTGAAGATATTTCTAGATATGCAGATATCCGACTAAGATTTATATTTATATACAATAATTTGCATGACACAATAGTATATAGTCAGAATTCATTATGGTAAGTATCTATTGAATAAAAACTAAATTTTCTTTTAAATTTTAGGACCTGTGGATATGTAAAACGCCGATCAAATTTACCTGCTGTGAATCCAGTATTAATTCAACCTTCAAACGCATAAACATAATTTCGTCCATATTTTTCTGTGTAATTTCTATACATTCATACAAAAATCAATATTTAAGCCTTTTTTGTTGTTTGTTTACCACGTATTTGTTACTTTGTTACTCATATGCATTTACCCAAAACAATAATATATATTATTTCAATTTTCATTATTCTTTATTTGAAAAAAAATAAAAATAAAAAGAAGCGAAAGGTTTTGTGCAATATACATGTTTTTGCTTCGGTATTCGTTTGCCGATGTATTTGTGAATGTAGTTTCATTTGGATTTTCCAGTATTCATGTTAATTCGGTCATCTGTCTTTCAATCCATATTCTTTTTTCGCTGAAAGTTGAAAGCTGAATTCAGAATTAAACAACAAATTATAGTTATTTTTTGTCATAATTTATACATACAAGAGCATCACGTACACAGAACATTCAACTTGTTTCACAGAACAGCATAAACAAGGTACAAACAAATAACAAGGCCAAAATTAAATCATGAAAGACTAATTAGATGTATAGAAATATTTTCTCTACCTTTTTACATTTTAATAATAATATTTTATATGATACGACGTCATTCTTCGGAAAATATTCCTGCACGTGGGAATACGTTTGCAATATGCATTATACTGTCACAATACCAAAATATTATATATAATATTATATATGAGACATTGTCATTCAAGCAGTACTGTCACATTTACATGTGTGTTAATAATGTAGCTTGATCTATGTATGCCTTGACGGTGACTTTGCCTTGAAGGAATCAGGGTTATATTGATAATATACCAATATTTTCGTTGTGTTATTCCTTTCCTTGTGAACGTTGAGTTCCCTTGCTAGTATCTAAATCTGGTTTGCTGTGATACTAACTTGTTTTTTTTTCTGGGTAATGCAGTAAGGGATACTTGTTGTGTGTGGTAGATTATTTCAGTGTGTTGATGCGTTGTCTTTCATTGTCAACAGCGTGCCGCAAAATATTTGCACACTTCTAAACACGATTGTGCAATGCGTTATAGTGTGATAGTACCATAATATATGTTTGTACATGAGAAACAATAGACTTTCAAGAGAACGTATTGCTCGTCTAGGTCAATTATTTTATCCATTGGTAAACTATGTTCACATTGACATCTATTTTCAATAGTTTGTCGACCTATTGTCGCCTTCCTCGGATGAACCATCTAAGGACAGTTGTGCCTAAGTTTTGTTCCATTCATTATAGTAGAAGGTGATTAAATGTGTTTGAGATAGGTTCTAAATTTTAAACTTAGTCCCCCACTAGGGACCATCTCGGCTAAGATGTGGACTTGCCGGCTTGATCACCAAAGGATTATCTGATCATTTTGCGTGCCAGAATTTTGATATGTGCAAAAGTTTTAGAGATTTTTGCCAAAAGACCACAATTTATCCCTATATGCCCTATTTTATGCAACAGCAGTCATGTGTTTAGTCCTCTGACGAGCCAAACACATTTTAAAACAACATGCCCAGATGATCAAAGCCAAACTTGGTTTACAAAGTCCAACAAGCTTTAGAGGAGAGAATTTTCAAAAAAAAAAAGAACGCCAAGTGAAAGTGTACCCCTGTGGTTGTACACATCATAAAGAAGTCTGCACTAGCCCCCTGTCAAGTCTAATGATTTGTGAATGTTTCATTAGAAACGAGAGAACACTCGCAAGTAATTAAGGGTAGTTGACAAATTACAAAACAACGCAGAAAATTTCGTTTTATTGTTAAAAATAAGTTTCAAATAATAACATCCTTAACCTTAATATATTTATTGCGACAAACAAATTAACAAATTAAACGGGTACCTCGTTGCACTGTTAAGCAATTTGGGAAGAATATCGAATTTTTTGTGGTTTTTTCTGATTTGTATAAAACCAAAATCAATACAAGACGATTATTCGAGATTTTTATAAAGTTTTTTACCTTTGCAAATATCTTCATTTTCATCCTCTCCGTCATCACAAGCCGAATACCCATTACAAAATTCATATCTGTAAACTGTACGTGACCCATCGGTGCATTGGAGACCACTATATGGATATTCATCACCATTTGCTGTAAAAAATGCGACATTTCATCATACAAAACTTAACTAAATCTAACCAAAAAAAATCCCAGATATAGTATAAATATTGACATCTTACATGCAGATTTTTTAAATAATGTCATTATTAACTTACCGAGCTCTTCCATAAGTGTGCTTTTTTCGACCAATTTTCATATTCTCATTGACGGGGACTAATAGTATTATGGTGAATAAAAGGATATGGAGTAAATGCACATGAGACAAATACATGGTAAAAAACAAGCAAAGGAACAACGCTTTTGTTGTTGTTCTTCATCTTGAAGTCACCACGAGGCCTTCAACAATGAGTTTTGCCCATATCTCATAGTAAGTTCAAGACGGCCCCTAGCACCAGTTTAAGCGGAATTCTTTGCTAATTGTCGAGCAACGCTACATCCATGTCTTTCTTGGTCATGGGTGCGGGATTGTCAACAAACATCAATTAAACTGGCAAAGTGCTCTTACAATCACTGTCATCCTTTGCCCGACAAAAGCACTAGTGCCTTAAGCTAGTGGACAACTACAACATATAGACAAACACAGGGCACTCATCAAGTCGAATGTAAGAAAACTTGGCGTTATAAAATAGTGAGATGTGGGCACTTAAAACAGGTGGTCTGGATTACATTTCGAAAATTACAAAAATAATTGCCAAAATTTGAAAGTATCAATAGTATATCCATATGAGGAATTCTCTCACGCACAAGTACACCATAACTGAAAAATATAGAGAGCATAAAATATATATATATATGTTTTGACTAAAGCATCGCTTGCGTTTTCATCAGTAATTGATAATAACATTGTTAAAAGGCGACAAAGTATTTCACTTTCGTTGGCAATTCGCTCCTCTTGGTATAGAAGCCGACAAACAGGATGAAACAGATTGATCAAATCGGTTGTTAGGCTTTATCCATCAAGTTTAGTGAAATAAAGGCAGTTTTTTGAATACATTAAATAGTCGAGTTTTGAATAGTGGTTTTACAGACATTTGTTAAATTGTGATAATAACAAAATTACCGAACAGAGTTGTAAAGAGCGAAAGTCCAAGATGCAAAAAGACAAAGCATGTAGAAACCACAAGAAAAATTGACGACCGCATTAGTCCCGAATTCGTACAGGCAATTAAAAAAAGTGGGCTAAACCGGTTTCAGGACGCAAAAAAAACTTCCATTGCACTAGTGTCCGGTATATTTTGGCTTACATTGCATGAAGAATACGGATTTTTTCTTGCGCACATGTTCAAACACTGAGGGACTTGAAAACGTGCGTCTCCCTATTTATTATCAAAATCTTTTGGATTCTTGGACGGAATTTCAAAAAAAAGAATTCCCGACAAAAACCGAACTTCTTGAACGAAGTACTGTCAGTACTTTGGTGCTGACCCGAAATTCGATTCTTTTCTGAAACTTACAATATCTAAATTTTTGTAAATTTTGTTGAAAACTAAGGAGTATCTCCCTCATGCAAAGCTCTGTCCTTGGCTGATTTTGGCTTTCAATTTAGATCATATTGGTTATTTCTTCTCTATCTGTTTTTTAACATCTTTTGGTTTATGGTCTTCCAAATGTTTATATTTTATCTGCACTGAAGAGACATAAATCGTCGAAATGGCCATATGCAGAAATTAAATTTACAGGAAGTTCGGTATTTAGTAATTTGTTAACACTGGGTTAATGCCTCTGCTGGTGGACTATTAATCCCCGAGGGTATTCACCAGCCCAATAGTCAGTACCTCGGTGCTTACGCGAAAGCCGATTCTTTTCTGAAACTTGCAATATCTAAATTTTTGTAAATTTTGTTGAAAACTTAGGAGTATCTCCCTCATGCAAAGCTCTGTCCTTGGCTGATTTTGGCTTTCAATTTATATCATATTGGTCTTTGTTCTCTATCTTTTTTTAACATCTTTGGGTTTATGGTCTCCCAAACGTTTAGATTTTATCCGCACTGAAGAGACATAAGTTGTCGAAATGGCCATATGCAGAAATCAAATTTACAGGAAGTTCAGTATTTAGTTATTTATTTGGAAATTCTAAAATTAGGTTCAATGGCAATGTCTTGTTTTATGTTATTTTTTTCGAAAAGCGGAATTAAAAAGGTTAAAGATGTCTGGGATATACATGCAAATTCATTTAAAAATATTAAATAAGCTTTCAGATAAAAGGAATTAGATATCACAATATAGTCGAATTAAAGCAGCCTTTACGCAAGATATGATAAATAATCTCAAGTCAGATATTGATACTATTAAGTCGAGTGAACCGTTTAAAATTAAAAACAACTTACAATTTGTTAGGAATAAAACTTGTGTTGTAATGGAAACAGTGGAAATAAAGTTAAAAGATATCCAGTGTTTTTATGGAAACTCTGTAATTCCAAACTGTCAGATCAGATGGAAGTTATTATTAAATCATGAATTTAATTGGAAAAAACATCTGGGTCAATTCAAAGAAAAACTTTTGGAATAGGAAGGCAAAACAACTTCAGTGGAAGATTATTCACAATATAGACCTTTTTATTCAATAAATTCTTGAGTGCCGCCATTGCCAACTTCCGAATGAACTTGTTACCGGAAGGGTGCAACGTTCGTAACACCTCGGTGTTTGTCGATCTATCGGTATGAGGTATAATGATACAGGTGTCATGCTTCAACCGTTAATTACTCCAACAACACCTGTTGAGAAAGTGATAAAAACCTATTTAAGTGATAAAACAGTTATTATGACATCAAAGAAACCGCATAATTTATATTAATATATTACAAATAACTGTTTATTAAGTATAGTAGTTCGATATTTTACAACAAACGTAACTTGGTTTGAAGGAAAAGAAATCAAATTCTCAAGTAATTTAGATGAATAAATTAATCCTTTTTAAAAAATATTTGAAGCATTCTCGATAGATTTTCCGAAAGTTTGGAAAAATAACTTGAATATTAATATTTTTATAAAAAGATTTTAATGTGCATATACAAGCTCTTGAAATTTTGCGGAGATTGTAGAGATGGACTTTTATTCAACTAACCAGAATAATGAAATAAATATTATAAAAATTTTATGTTGAAGGCTTTTAAAAATATCTACTTTTTGAAACATTTCTGTTTGTGTTTATAAAGTTAAAGAAACAAAGAAGTATTTAATTCAAATAGTAAAAATTATATTAAGTAGGGGAAAATAGCAAACGACATCAAATACATAAATCAAATGAAATTATTTTATTTAGATAATGCACAGGGAAGTCAATCTCAGTGCAAGAATAAAAATGAAAAAGTTACATGAAACAAAATAATTTCACACCTAAAAAACACGCAAATTGAAGAAAGAAGTCAAGATTAAAATGCATAATTTGAGTTAACGGATAGCGCCCAACGTGCCGAAATTCAAATAATTCAAAAAACATATCGCAACTATTTATTCCTTTATTTAATTATTCGTGTTTCTTTTCTTTTGTGAGGGGACTCAAACTTCATTTTGTGGATGAATTGGTTTATGAAATGAAACTATTGAGTATTAACCAAATTTTATAACGACCGATGTTACTTTTCTCATTCCAAGAAGAAATAGCCATAATTTTTGTGCTAGAAAGAGGCAGTCCAACTAGCAAGTGGTTTTGTGTGATGTCGGGATTGTACCTTGTTCATTTTCTGAGAAAAAAAAATATGTGAAGAAATAAATTATTTGTGAAGTTATTCAATTTTAAAACACGTGGTAAATTAAGAAATTATCTTAAAATCCATGGCATTCATTTCTTTGTGGAAGCAATCAAAGGGTCCGCGGCATAAGATTAATTAAACTTGTTTAAACAATCACACTGATCTGTATATTAAGGACGCGTGTCATGCCCCCAGGTGTAATAATCTACCTGGACAAAACCGTTTATTGTCACCTGGACAGAAGCTGAATTATGTAATATATTCTACAATATGCAAAAAATTCAAGTTAAAAATTTAACCTTGATTTTCTTATCAATTGCATTTTATAATTTGTTAGATAATAAATATTTAATTTGAACAGGTAATATTCTTTCAGAACGGATACCTGTTTGAAATAAAAATGTTAAAATTCTAGTTTTTATTAATTTAATCACGACAAATGATAATACGTTGCAACGGTAAAAATCGAGTCTACACTCTCTTAATGGCGGACGACTATGCGGCACCTGGCGGTCAAGTTCGATAACTCAGTAATCACCAATTTCTGAAAGCGTCTATAGTCTGCACTGAAGAATTACTTTAAAAAGTGACAAAATCGAATGGTGCTCGTCATTTTTGTGGAGAAAGGGAAACTTTATTGCATCTTTTTGTAAAATGTAAATTAATTGATGAAGTTTGGTCTGATATTTTTAAAAAATTCAATACAATCTGCGATAGCAGTGAACTTAATTATTTTCAAAAATCAGATATGTTTTTTATTTTTGGAACAAGCATCCTAGAATCAAAAATTTATACAGATTTATTAATAATTGACACGATATTAGTAAAGGTAAAATGGGCAATTTGGAAGTTTAGAAATATTGTAAAATATCAAAGGAAACTAATCACCAAAAAAACGTCTATTATCCATATGGCAGAGACTGAATTTCAATTTGTTATTAGCCATATGGGTCAGAAGTCTTATAATCAAATGTTTTTCGGTTACAACCGTTTATTTCTTGCACAAACACACTAAATTGTTGCGAATTTCATGACTACATAAACATATTCATATATAATCTTTGTATTGATTCATTTATGGCTTTAAAACTGTATAAAAAGATATTTGATTACCTTAACTGGATCAGTGAAGATCTTTCGTCTTTTTAAGTGAGTATTTCACGGGATATCCGCGCACAGGTGTAGGGCGAGTTGGAGAGGGTATTTAGGTAAATTAAAAGTTTTATTAATGTAATTATCAATTTTGGTGTAATGGTATTGTAAGTTGGTGTAATGAAATTATATATTGTTTGTCCAGTAACTTCGGTATTTTGTTACTTGAATATTATTTTTAATTTTGTTCAAACTTGTGCCTCTCATTTTTTTTCACTGGCAATGAGAGTTTGTATAAACAGGGTCCCTTGGTATGTCTATCCCTGGACTACCTAGGGTTCAATGTAGCAGGATGTTGTTGAATAAAATATGTAACGTTTAAAAACAGCAATATGAGCTGTGATTTTCAATTTTTGACTTCAGAAGATTGCAAATAAAGCATTTTCAAGTCCAATTCATCGAGTTAACATATAAAAACGCTTGAAAATTAAAGAAAATATTGTATACATTAATTATTTACTGGTATGAAATAATGTATTCTCAGGATGAATCGTATGCCTACGACCTCAGGTCAAATGTCCCCAATACATGCGTAACAGAAGTGTTTATACTGACAATATGTCATGGTCCGATAAAATCATGTGCAAAGGAGAAAAAGAATGCTGACTTGTCAGTGTATAATTATTGCTTACATTGCCAAAATAATAAAATGCTACCCATATTATTCCTACGAGGATGTCCTAATTTTATTTTTAAACAAAGGAAGGCTTTAATCGTTTGATATCTAAATGATCGATTTAGAAATATTTCCACGAGTACATTGCACTCGTCACGACTTTGGCCAATTCGTACCTTATTTAGCCTCGTATGCATTACGTAATCTATCATAATAGTTGGTTGATATGAGAACACACTCGGGCATATGGTAAACTGTTGACCAAAACCGGAGACGGAATTTAGAGGGGTAATCCGATGAAAAATGTATTTTGTTCGCATTTTCCCCGACTTGTTTTTAAATTACGCACTTAGGAGCTTAATTGTCCAGCGTAGGTTGAGAAATGTTATGTGTAAACCGGCAACCGCATCACAAATATCAAGTGTAAACACATATTAAGTATCGCAACTACGCCGAACTTTACCGATTGGTGGTACATTTGTTTATGTCAACTATAAATTTTTATAGTATCTCGGTCAGGTCCAATATCAGAGTCGAACATTAATGAGCGTCCATGATTGATCAATATCGCATAAAAATTAGTTTTCTAATCGAAATTTTAAAGTATTCTTGGCGTTTTCATGCATATATGTATTCGACATGATGCGTCTTTAGAGCTTCCAAAAAAATTTAAGAAATAAAGCTCATATTGCTCTAAGTACAAAAAGGGAAACTTGAATCAGAGTTCGGACCGAAACTTAAAATTTTTCCTTAAGGGACTGACATCTATTAAAGAACTTTTTTAAAGATCCTGTGAGTCGGGAATTTTTGAAGCCTTGATTAATAAAGCGGTGGCGAAGATATCTATGTCTAATGAGAACGTCTGTGTAATTTGTTTTAGCTCTCGCGTAACGAATCAGTTGTGACACATACACTCCGTAAGCAGGATAAGTTAAATATTACTGTCAATGTTAAGGAAATTTAAAATATTGAAATCAAAATCGTCAATTTTGTCGAAAATGTTGGTATTGAGATAACAATTTTCGTCAAATTTGAAATGCAAGTCCAAAAAAGATGTAAATCTAGTGATTTCTGTCGTTTACTTATCTCAAGTTCTGATGGAATATCGGTGGGATCAATTTAGTAAACAATGGCAGTAGAATACCGAAACAACAGCAGTAGAATACCGAAGGAACAAAGGGGTGAAATTCACAAAAATCGAAGTCCAAAGATAGGGCAAAAACGAGAACACAGATAACAATGACGCTAGACACAAAAACAATGACGCCAGACAGACACAAAGCACAGAACCAGAAACCACAACATTCAGAACAAAGGCACACACAGTGTGAACTCCAGTGAAACTGAGAGTGACATCAGGTGCTCCGGAAGGAACAAAGGAGTGGTATTTAAAAAAATCAAAGTCCAAAGACATGGCAAAAACATTAAAAACCAAGGCACTCACAGTGTGAACTCCAAAGATACCGAGAGTGACACTAGGTGCTGCGCAAGGGTAAGCATATCCTGCTCTGGTAACAAAACCCGTCACACTGTGAGTGAGTCAATCTAGGAAAAAGTCAAAATCGGTATAGTCAAATCCGCGAAGGCGTGAATGTAACTGAAAATGTCCGCTTTCATTTGGGACACTGACACGTCATATTTTTCAATGATCGAATTTCTTACGGGATGAAATTAACATAGGCTGAAAAAATCCCTGGCTATGAGGACACAAAAGATGTGTTATTAATGGAAAAAAACATAATCAATATATCTGCAAGTTAGATCGAAGGATCTAGTATCTTTTATTTTATGATCTTTAACGAGTCCCTGGAGAAATTCAAGACAGTCTCCGAGTAGAGCAGCATTATGTGTACCCAATGTAATACCAACTTACTGTTGATAAATATCACCTCCAAATGTGACAAATATATCAACAATAGGAAAAACAAGCATACTGCACACCTGCTTTTTGTCGAAGCATACTGTTCCTTTTAATTTCGTTTGAAGTAAGAATTCAGAGTCTAATCGCACTTACATACTCATATCACGACTCCAACTTGATTTTCTCTTCTCTAATTACGTTTTTTCCAAGTTCGAATATTCAATCAGTACATAATTCTCAGTTTCAATATGATATACACGTATCTTCTGCTACTATGTGGATTTTGTTAGCAGGTGGGCTATTTTAAGTATTTCAAACCAGCGGAACTTTCTCTTAATTCTTTTAACAGTAACTCATTATTTCAATGAGACAATAAGTTTGGTACTTTTGACTATCATGTGCTACAAAAAGTTTTCACATACATTCTGTTTGCACAAAGGGAGTGTTGGTTCGCATCGAGTAGTTCCATGAGTGTGCGTTTTTCGACCAACTTTCATGTCCCTATCATGTGAAAAATACTTCAAAGTTTAGAAAACGATTGATATGAAAAAGCCTTGTCTAATCGACTTTCTGCGAAAGCTTGTATTGACTCTTTAGTAAAGTTTAATGAACTTTATTGAAATTTCCTTTAAGGTAGTACGGGAGTTAAAATTGCGCATCATTCTTGCGCATGTGAAAAAAATGGAATGCACTATGAGGATGCCGCCAAAACGATCTCTAATGTCTTATAATAGTTCAATTTGATCAAATATGCCACTTTTATTTCGTAATCATGCAGAATATTCAACCTTTTCGACAAACGCATCATCTATTAAGGGGAGATAATTTATATAGAAATAATAGGAAAAAATAAGTTTTTCGCGATTTATTCAAAAATAAGTTCGGTGACCCCCAAATGTTTTTTCGTGGAAATCGATGTACAGTATATTAGCTAATAATTTACCAAATTTTAAAAAATTCTATCGGATGTAACTAAAATAAATTAAAATTTTGTTAAAATACGCATAATTTTCCCTATCATTTCACCAAAATAGCTGACTTTTACGTGACAGATTTCATTCTTATATGGCCGGTGACCCCCAATTTTTATTTTATTTTTGTATGCTCTAATAACAAAGTGCAAGTCGTGAAAATATCAGAAAGTTCTATCTGACAGATTTTAGACCCCCGTACCACCTTAAACAGATGTATTGGCGAAACATCCTTATTTCATTTTTGAGGGTGTTTAGGCAGTTCGACCTATATATGCTGTTTTTAAAATTAAATGTCCAAATGACAAGAACAGATACTGTAGTGTTCATAAATGATATACAATGGCTTACCTGCTAGAAAATCTGTTATTGTAATTGGGTCACTTGATGAACATATTACTATAGCAACGTCCAAAATTAACAAACAGATGATGAGGGCTTGAATCCTCTGTTGCTTCATTGCTTCTGAAAATTTAAAAGACAACTGGAAATTCCACTCAGCTGTTACTTCGACTGTGACTTGGACCGACTGGTGGCCGTGCCAATAGTAATAAATAGCAAAAAATGTTTTATGAACTTCTGCAAATTGTTGAAGCCATCGTAGAAAATTTTTATCTTTTTGTTTTGACTTTGCTGCTTTAGTCGATGAGGAGATAAACCTAAACGAAATAATATATTAAACTGGAATCGGTACCATTATTTATATACATGGGACCAAATGTTTATATTATCAAATGCTCACCGTGTGTCTGTTATGAAAATTTCCTTTTTTGAGTTGGCCGCTAAGTTAAATACAATTTATTATTGATAATTTCAACATCCTACAACTAGAAATAAGTGGCGTCGTAGTTCATGGCATTCAGAGAAACCTTAAAAATAATTACCAGCAATTATTTACTTGCAAATGTTCAGTAGAAATAATTCGAATATAATTTTACCACTTAAACATAATCTCATGATTAGAAATTCATGTGAAAATTATGCTATTAAAATTTATATCATAATTTCAAAAATTACTGAAATTGAAATCCATCATCGCCTTGGTCGTTGTTTTATTAAGGTGAAAAGGTCCGTCAGACATGGGTAGTCAGAAATGCGTTGAAGATCTTTATACACTTGAAAGATGCTTAAGCCTTGTCTTTATATAGTTTCCAACAGTAGAAAGAACGAAAAATCAGAAAGTAGGAAATAAATGAAATATAATCAAGAATTATACTGTAGAAGATTTTATTCATATTATATGAATTTTACAAAGAAAAAACGTGCTTACCTTTTCTTAAATCGTCAACTTATTTGGTGGTCGTGTAGGCAAAATAAGATTATTTGTCTGGTCAGTATATTAAGGGAGAAGCTACAATTACATTATGTTTAACTTGATAAGTGGAAGTTTTCTTACTTGAATTTGTATAGATAAGTAATTAATAAGTAATAAATAAGTAATTTAGCAAAGAAATTAAAATCAATAATTGATATAATTTTAAACAGTCTTTAACAGTTTTTCCCTCATACAATGTATAATGTAGCTAATTTAATAGCTGGAGGTGTCTTACTCAGAACTTTATTTTGTCTGTAATTACACACTTACTATACATCTCAAAAGTAATACTCCTCCTTTCTCACTGTATCAACTGCAACGCAATTCTTAATACCATGGTGGACTAAAATACTTTGATAGACTCTTAAAGACTATTTGAATTGTAAAAAGAAAACATTATGAAATTTAATAGAAAAAACAAGGGTACTTGCATTTTGGAATTGTCAACAGTTTGTTTTCGGTACATATATTACACACATCTTTATTTTGGTAAATCCTCGAGTTGCACAAACAAAAATATATCTTGTAATTACTTGTTTCTACAAAAGAATGAATAAGGACAGAATTATCCGTCATTGCGAAGGACACTATACACAACCGCTTCAACTGATAAGTGCATGTAAATAATTGGAAAGACCCTTTCACTATTAAAAAATTGAAAAAATTAAGAATTCTATATGCTGCGGTAAATTGTTTAATGATTCCAAACAAGATTAATTCATTTTATTGCCTAGGATGAAAAATATCAGTCGTCTCACATAAAAATACGAAAATTGTGACACTATTTCATTCTCAAGTTGTTTCTTCAGTGTATTTTTTACTAAGATTAGTTTAGTTGCAGGACTCTAAATGTTATGGGCGGTATATTTAAAATCATGATTTCAATGAAATCACACTCTAGAATGAATATAAATCCAAAAGCTTTCAACGTTATCACTTTACTGCTAGTGGGTATTTATCTGATTGAGTGCATTATAATTATCGAGGCGATTCACTTATTGCTGAAATATGTAGAGGAGCAACGAAATAGTTTCGGACTTTAATCAACCCACCTAACATCAGGCTATATTATACACCATTTGAAAGGTAATTTTGTTCTCTATTCGTTTTCACCATTCGTCAACTTCGAAAATTCATGTTAACTCATGTCAGTCACTTTTCAATCATTTTAATTAGACTACTAATACACCTACTTTAGTTTCGTACCAAACTAGATCTTTTGCCGTACACTGACAAAAATGGGCGTTTCAAATCTATGCTATATCACAAACGTGGTGATTTTAACTTCCCAATGGTGAACTTTCCTTTTCTAAGCAGGGATATACATATACATGTACCCCAACATATGGAGCGTACAATTCAAAGTTGACGCGTTACTTTCGAACATGTGGCTTATACAGTGAAAAGAGCAAAACAGTGCACAAGAAGCAGCTGAGTCAGGAATTTGTTCAGCTTTGTTACTTTCATTCCTCCAGAAATTCTTTACCGTCCTCATGACATCACTGGAAGATATTACGTGTCGGTTTTCAAAATGAAAACAGATATTTTCAGCTAGATTTAACGTCCTCACTAATTTGACATTTCAAACTTTATTTGACCGTGGATTGAATCACTTATATTGTGACGAATGCTGCTGGAGAAGCAGGACATGCCTAGCATTCCAGAGCGCCTGATGCCACTCTCGATTTTTATGGGAGCTCTCACTGTCGGTGCTTTTTTTTTTGTTTTTGGTGTTGTCTTTTATATCATATTGTAAAATTCTAGGTTTGTCTTCGTTTGTGATGTTTATGCAACTGATTTGACCTAATTAATGTTGAAATACTATGATAATTTTTAAAACTTCTAAATTTTTTACTTTGGTAATGTTTAGAGAAGTAAATATTTGGTTCTATTCGTATGTTTATTATACTATAGGAAAACGGGACAGATAAAGGGAAGGTTTGGGTACCCATAAACCGCTTAAACCCTACCGCTGGCTTTTGCTAGTGCCGTTACCAAGTCCGGCTGTCCCGAGTTCCAATCGTTGTCTACGTTTGTCTCTTGTCACATTCGTGTTCCTCGAGTGTAGTTCCTTGGCAGATTGTTGCATGTAATTATTATTTTCAGCCATTTTAGGTGTTTCCTGTAATCTATTTTTTAGATATACCATGGATTTTAATTGGTTTCGCATTAAGGGTTAGAAAATGACATTAACTAGTCAACCACCAAACAGATCTTCTAAGCAGTATATACCTCACTGATCGTGAGTGTGATGTAGGTAGTGTGGCAGAACATGTTTTTGTTTACCCTTCCGGAGCACTTGATGTCACTCTCGGAATTTATAAGAGTTCACACTATATAAGTGCCTTTTTTGAATGCTGTGCTATTATTTCCGTGCCTTGTGACCGTCCCATGACCTTGTTATTCTGTACTGTCTTTTTATTCATATGTCTTGACTTTGATTTTTGTAATAACAGCAACCATTTTTTTTTATAGTCTACTGTCGATGTTTGCTACCTTACTTTCTTTCTTTACATGTGAAGATTAATTCTTGCAGAAAATCAAGAGACATTTTCCACTGAACAATACTGGTTAAGGACCATTAGCTCCTTTCTGCCACCCAAAAATATACGGTGAGCTAACAGGTGGTTTGACAATGTGGTAGACAACTTTGAATCTTATCATACAGAACATGACAAATAATGAGTTAAGCTAGCTACTTGCATGGAGTCTAAACTAAATTGACCCCAACATAGGGAGTCAGCGTTTCTTGCATTCCTTGGTCCATCTTTCAAAATTAAGTTTTGTCCCTTCTTCTTTTCAAGAAAGTGGTCAACATTATGGAGTACCCTTAAACCGCGGGCTGTCCAAGTTCCTCTCGTTGTTACGTTTGTCTTTTCTTGTTTTTCTTGTGCAGTTCTTTGGTGGATTGTGGCATGTGACTGTGCTTTTCAGTCATTGTGGGTGTTTCCTGCAATCATCTCTTTTTTATTTCATCAGCATATTCTTAGGGCATGTATTCGCACACAAATATGGAATATTAGCAACATTGCAAAACTATTATATTAGCTCAACGTAAATATATGTGTGGCAATAAGGAACTTCAGTTTGTCGGGATTGTTCACCGAGAAAAGATCGTCTGATTTTCTTCATTTAATCGACATAATAACATGAAATATGTTTTTTTTTAATGCTTTTCATTAACTAATGTATGTACAAATAAAAACAAAAAAAAATGTTTAGAAAAATGTAAAAATATTTTAAAAAAGGACTAAAAAACTGAAAAATTCTTAAAAAAAACTTCAAAAAATATATATTCATGCATTTTTGTTAACTAAAAAATCCTTCCATATTGCTTGTGACATTGTCGTGGTTTTTAGGCTGCCAATAACATAATTTATTTTGTCTAACTAAAAAAAATTACTTTTGAGAGTTTTGAGATTTTAACTTAATTTTAGGCGCAATTACGAGCTTAGTTGCCAGATATATGACTGTAGCGTGTCTAGGTTCGTGCTCAAGTCAATTCTTGAGGTCCGAGTATTTTGTGTATTAAATTTAATTTGTAACTGATGTAATTGTAAGATCAAAGGAAATATAATGAATGGGGTATTTAAATGTACTATCAATCAATCAATGTCAACCTGTCAAGATGAGACGTCACTTTAATCGTTTGGCTCACTTTGAACAACAATATATATTTTGCACTTGGTTATTTTGAGACGGCAGGAAAGACTTGTTCAGTCACTTCTACAATCTCATACAAACCTCTATGCAGTCTATAATTGCTCAGTTCGGCTCAGCTTTGTATGATCACTCGGTGTCTGTTAGCTTCCTTTCTATTGAAAGAGCGGGAAAAACTGAACAGTGCGGGCCTTGGTCTGCTTATATACCCACGCGCAACTCGGAACTCTCCATCGTTACCCCTAGATGCATTCCTGGAATCGGGAGACTAAAAAGAGGATTTCCATATTTACATAGCAGCCTTGGGTACAGCAGTATTGACGGTAAAGTGCTGATCCATTTTCATTACATTACCCACGTCTCCGAAGAAAAAGCGTCCTCGCTTTCATTTTCATCTGTGAACCTGATCATCCCCTCACTTCATGTGCTATATTGGCTGGGTATTTTAAACTTGCTTTAACATACTTCAAATCATTCTAGCCCCGTTCTTGTAAATCTCGTATAACCATTTCAATTGTTAAAGGATGCAGTGCAACTTACTTAGAATTTTAAGAATTTAAGCAAAGAACATTATACCAAAGTTGAAATTTTGAATGTCACTAGAAAACAAGTACCAAATACCAGTTTTGAAATAATTTTGCCTACACCAAAAGCACTTATGGCTTAAGTAAGGGGTCTTTAACATGCAAAGGGCGTGACTTTTCCAAAACATGAGACTTCGGATTTAACGTCCCCAATCTGACCGGACAGTATACATGTTTAAACACAACAAGTAAAAGATTTTTTTATAGAAAATAAAAATATTTACAAAAGGATGTCTCCGAACCTTAAACTATATACATATTCTATTCTACAATTTAAACAAACAATCACAAACATATTCTCCTTCCTCATGCTCCACAAGTTCTATGTCCTTGTCACCATCACGGGAACGTGTTGTCTTTGTAACACTTCTTTTTATTGTCATTTGTGTTGTCTGTGTTCCCTGTGTAACAAATGTAACACTCCTGTTGTCTGATTTTGCTGCCTCAGTATCAGTCGTATGTGTTTTTGTCTGCACAGGCTTTGGTTTAACAGGCATTGCAATCACATTTCTTAAGTCTTTTGCTCCTATCTTTCTCTTTGGTTCACTTGTTTCTGTGTCATTGTCGTGTGGCCTTTTATATGACACAACACGGTCTGGCTTGGTAGGCTTCCTTATTATTCGACCTATGGTTAAGTCACTGTCTTCATCATCTTTATTTTCACTTTGTGGCATCTTTTTAGTCTCTTCTTCTCGTACTATCTCCTCATCTGAACTATGGGAGTCTGAGTCTTCCTCTCCACTTTTCTCGCTCTCTGAGACAGCCCCTAATAATTCTCCTGGGTCTTGTCCTTTCCAATCATCTTCAAGTGATTCAAGTTCCAAGTCTGAATCATCTTTAGTGATATCATCTGCCTGTTTAGCATGCTTCTTCTTGTGGCGTGTTAGATTGGCACGCTTGTTACTTGCGTAGTCACACTTTTCACATTGATACTTTTTCTCCATTGCTTTGAGTCCACATTCCACCAAATGTGTCTTCATTTCCTCGGTGGATCTTGTCTTGTAAGGACACATCGGGCATTTTTGTTCATCCCTTGGTGTCTGTTTTGTTTTTGCCATTTCTGAAAAATATACAAGATAGTTACTAAACTACCCGATTCTAAACATCTATTTACTTATATACAAAATAAGCTCAATGACTGCAGTTTTTATGACATATCATAGTCCACTAACCATGCTGGTTTTCTCCTAGTTCTAGATTTATTGACATTGTCTGAATTATTTGTCTCTTTGGCATTTTCTTGTGGCGTTAATGACAAATTTCCTAAATCTTGATTTTCTGAAAAACTGAAACCATCTTTCAACATACGATCATTAACTTGAATGATTTTGTCTTGGAAAAGCGCCTTCTCAGTAATGTTTTCTCCCAATAATATTTGCGCTTCTTCTTTTCTCATGCGATCGACATGGATCACTTGTGGTCTTCCCTTTTTGCCACAGTTTACTTTGTAGTTGACGTCTTAACACTTTGCTAGAACCTTAAATGGTCCTTTCCACAAACATGCCAACTTAGTAGTGGTTCCTGTTGGAACATTTGGGAAAAATACAAAGACCTTATCACCAGCTTTGAATGTTGAAAGTTTCTGGTCGTGATAGATTTTTTGTCTTTGCATTGCCCCTTTGACATTTCTTCTAATCTCCTCGTGGGCATCCTCCATTGTTTCCTTTAGTATCCATGCCCACTGATTTTGGGGAATCAGGGAAATACTTCTCGGCATTGCATATTGAATGTCAAGAGGAGTTGTTGCCTCCCTACCTAGCATCATGAAATTGGGTGTAAAGTTCGTTGTCTCATGTTCCGCTGACCTATATGCCATTAGAACATAGGGCAATTGCTCGTCCCAATTATTTTGGTTCTTATTCACGAATCCGGAGAACATTGAAATAAGGGTTCTGTTGAATCTTTCCACCATGCCGTCTGATTTGGGGTAGTAAGGGGTTGTTCGGGTTTTATTTATTTGTAGTAACTTACATAATTCCTGGAAAAGTTTGCTTTCAAATTGAACACCTTGATCAGTATGAATAACATATGGGACTCCAAATCTAGTTATGACTTCTTCTACAAGTAATTTTGCAACTGTATGTGCCTCCATGTTAGGCATAGCAAAACATTCGGTCTACTTTGTGTAATAGTCCTCTACGACTAATATATGTTTGTTTCCTGAAGTAGTGACTGGTGATTCACACAAGATATCTATAGCTATGCGCTCCATTGGAAAACCTGACTCAGTAATTTGCATTGGAGCTCTCTTTGTTTTGTTCGGCATTTTCTTTTGTGAGCAAAATGTACAACCTGCAATATATCTCTTAACATCAGTTTGTAAACCTGGCCAAAAGAAATTTTGTCTTATTTTTGCTAATGTTTTACGGATACCAAGATGTGCAGACGTCTTGTTATCATGGAAGTGTGTTAACACTGTACGACGTTCTGTTTTTGGAACTATGGCTTGCAGTTTGGTTTTTGAGCCTTCTACTTGCCTATACAGAATGTCGTCTTTTATTACTAAATAATCAAATTGAGTCCATGAAGATTTTACAATGACTGATTCACCTAAAATTGTTTTTAAATGGGGTTTTTCCTTTGTCTCAACCCATGTACGAACTAATGCGATATCTGAGTCCTCGTCTTGTTTTGCTGTGAAGGTTTCGTCTTTCAATATGTTACTTTCTACCAGTGGTGTGCTATCTGATTGTATTGATTGAGCATTGTGGTGTGGCTTTTGTTTTGTGTCCCAGTCTGGATGAAACCCACATTGTTTACAAGGAATACGACTCATTGCATCTGCATTAAGATGTTGTTTACCTGCACGATGCACTATTTTCATATCGTAAGAACTGATAACTTGCAACCATCGAGCAAGTTGTTCTTCTGGCTCTTTGAAGTTAAGAAGCCATCTCAAGGAACTGTGGTCAGTTCGAACAATAAATTGCTTCCCATACAAATAATGCTTAAAGTAATTGGTGAAATGAACAACTTCAAGTAACTCTTTCCTTGTTACGCAGTAGTTTCGCTCTTGTTTTGAAAAGGTTCGCCTTGCATACGCAATTGGTCTTTCTTTACCTTCTATGTCCTGTGATAGCACAGCACCCATTGCATCATAACTTGCATCAGTGTCAAGGATAAAAGTTTTGGAAAAGTCTGGATGGCCTAAAATCGGTGCAGATACTAGCTTTTGCTTTAAATTTTGAAAAGCCTCCTAGCATTCTGTCGTCCACTCAAATTTCCTACCTTTTTCTGTCAACCTATACAAACATTTTGAGATATTTGAAAAGTTTTGAATAAATTTTCTGTAGTATCCACAGAAACCTGTAAAGGAGCGAAGTTCTTTGACATTTGTTGGCACAGGCCATGATTCAACTACTTTGGTTTTCTCTGGGTCTGGAGCTATTCCAGCTTCTGAGATTACATGGCCTAAATATATAACTTTTTTAGCAAAGAGCTGGCATTTTTTCGCTTTCAATTTTAAACCAGCGCCTAGTAACTTGTCAAAAACCTTTCTTAAATTTGTAACCATGTCATCAAATGATTTTCCCAGAACTATTATGTCATCATGATAAATGAGACATATGTCCCATTGCAGTCCTGAGAGTACAGATATCATTAACCTCTCAAAGGTGGCGGGAGCTCCTTTGAGACCAAAAGGCATGACTCTAAATTCATATAAACCAGACCTTGTAGCAAATGCTGTTTTATGTCTATCGTCAGGGTCACACTCCACCTGCCAATATCCAGCAAAAAGATCGAGTGTGGAGTACCAAGAATAGGCAGAAAGATGGTCAAAGGAGTCATCAATGCGTGGCAATGGGTACGCATCATTATGGTTACCGCGTTTAATCGTCTATAATTGACGCAAAACCGCAGTGTGCCATCTTTCTTTTTGGCCAGAACCACAGGTGACGACCAAGGACTAGATGAACGGACTATTATATTCTGATCAAGCATCTCTTTTACTTGTTTGTCAACTTCCTTTGCTAGAACATCGGGAAGTCTACGCGGTGGTTGTTTGACAGGATTGCTCGTTCCTGTATTAATCTTGTGTTTTACCAGATTTGTTCGACCGTAATCTGATTCAGAAGATGAAAACAGTTTTTCGTATTCATTAAGTAACTTACTAGCTTTAGAATACTGGTCTTTTGTCAAATTTTTGGCCGATTTCTTGAGCAAACTGTCTAAATCAGTTCTAAGCTCTTTTGGTGGACAAACTATTTCTTGTGTACCATCGACAGAGCTTACAGGACTCACCTGTGCTATTGTTGTACCAGGGAATACAATTTGAGATTCGTCGGATGGGTTCATCAAACGAACAAAAACCTCTTTACCAGATTTGACCAATGCTCGACCCACTAGGGCTCTATCACTTTTCAAAAATGAATCTGCAGTTTCAATTATCAAGTCCGCATTGGGCAGTTCCTTTCCCTCTGGTATTTTTACTTTCCCAGTAACAACTATCTCACTTCTTGCAGGGATTTCAACTTTGTCATAGCTTACTACTCTAAAACAACCAAAAACTGCTTCATATACAAGATTTATTGTCTTTCCATCCAAGCGTAATGTACTACTTGCTAAATCAACTATTTCTCCGTTTGCTCTCATAACATCTAGACCAATTATTCCATCTACAGTCACTTTTGCAACTATTGCCTCAAGTATCATAACCTTTGTATTATCAAATCTTAACACAAAGCTTCCACGTCCTAAAACTTTTAATTGGTCCCCACTAGCAGTGAAAATTTGTTGATCAGTTTTGATCAAAGTGGGTCGTGCAGCTTTTGAGATCTTTTTATAAATGTCCTCTGATACTATTGACACAGTTGCTCCTGTGTCCACTAAAAATTTAGATCTCACACTATGGATATCAACTTCTACATACATGCCTGCCTCTTGTGCAGCAGTAGACATGCCTAAATTGCCCTTAGAGTCATTTTTACTGCATCTGGCTTACAACTTAAAGGTCTTGCTCTTCCGCGACCACCTCTTGTACTATTATTTTGGTATCCAGATTGAACACTATCTCTCTGGTAGTTCTGTCTACCCCTCTGATTATTAGACCCACGACCTTGATTACGGTAATAACCAGAAGATCGCCAACTTTCTTTGTAAGACTGTGTGTGTCTGTCTATCTCTCTCATTTTTTAACACATTGACATCTTTTTGGAGAGTTGACAGCTTTTCTTGTATATCGGCTATCATTCTTTTCACACTATCATCCGTTTAAGAAGGGACTGAGCTTTCACTAGAGTTAACATTTGTAGTTGTTCGCAAAAATGAACGACCCTCTGTCCACTGACTCTCAACACGATTGAAGGTTTCTAATTCAACCGCCAATTGAATAGATTCATTCAGAGTTTGGGGTCTTGACTGTTTAATTCGTATTCTCATTTCAGCGTCAGGCAATGCCTCTATGAAGTGTTGCTTTGCCAGTGTCACGTACATTTTCCGGTATGGTTGGATATGCTAAATTTACCAATCTACGCACCGATTGTCCAAGCTCCGGTAGACTTTCAGTCGCTTTTTGACGCTTTTCATTTAGCTGGACACGGTAAAGTTCCGTTTGATTCGGCGGAGCGAATCGCTCTTCCAATGCTTTTACAAGAGAAATATAATCCTGTTGCTTTTCGATGGGCAAATCACCGATAATACCCTGTGCTTGTCCACGTAGAGCAACAGCTAGATATAATCCTTTCTCGTCATTTGACCATTCGTTTATTCTTGAACAAGCCTCAAAATGGGATTTATAATCAAACCATGAAGACGAGCCATCATATGTAGATGTTTTAACCTTGGGAAGTTTTGGTCGTAAATTAGTGTTATCAATGTTCGGTACCGTGCTACTTGTTTTAATTTATCCCCTTTTAAGCTGTTTAGGGCGCACCGTAAATCCAGGGGGTATATTTTTAGACTTATCAATTTCTCGTGAACCTAACTGACTGTCAACGTTATCTTCAAAACGAATACCGCTTTCTCTTTTAAAAGTGGGTGTTTGTTCAAATTGTTCACGTTTGAGCGTCTCATATTGTGCCAGTTGTTGTCTCAAAATTCTGATCTCATCATCAATTAAATGAGATGAAAATTCTTTCTCGGTCGGCATTTTTTTCAGTTTGATCTGACGGTCTGGCAGTCGCGTATCCAGATTCAATAACACTGCTTAACCGACGATTCTCATCTCTCGTAATTTTAGGTGTCGAAAGATGTCTCAATTCACTAGTGAGCCGCTCAATTTCTAAATCGACTTCAGACATTTCTCCTTCTATTCCAGCGTACATTTTTAAACGAAAGAAACAACACTAATTATACAAAGTAATTTATTTAATAAAATATAATTTTTTTATTCAACAATACTCGAATCCTATACGCCTGCCACCAATTTTGTAGCGTGTGTAGGTTCGTGCTCAAGTCAATTCTTGAGGTCCGAGTATTTCGTGTGTTAAATTTAATTTGTAACTGATGTAGTTGTAAGATCAAAGGAAATATAATGAATGGGGTATTTAAATGTACTATCAATCAATCAATGTCAACCTGTCAAGATGAGACGTCACTTTAATCGTTTGGCTCACTTTGAACAACAATATAAATTTTGCACTTGGTTATTTTGAGACGGCAGGAAAGACTTGTTTAGTCACTTCTACAATCTCATACAAACCTCTATGCAGTCTATAATTGCTCAGTTCGGCTCAGCTTTGTATGATCACGCGGTGTCTGTTAGCTTCCTTTCTATTGAAAGAGCGGGAAAAACCGAACAGTGCGGGCCTTGGTCTGCTTATATACCCACGCGCAACTCGGAACTCTCCATCGTTACCCCTAGATGCATTCCTAGAATCGGGAGACTAAAAAGGGGATTTCCATATTTACATAGCAGCCTTGGGTACAGCAGTATTGACGGTAAAGTGCTGATCCATTTTCATTACATGACCATTTAAGTCTCGGTTTCGTTTGACAAAAACATCTTTAAAGTATGTCGTTAGAATTTATGTTAACCGCACAGTTCAGAAGGTCAAGGTCATTTCACAAACTGCTTATATTGACGGCAAGTCATGTTTGCCGACCTCTCTTATAAATTCACACCCTGTGAATCGTTGTGGTCAAAATTGTTATCAATGGTCTATAAATATACTATTGTATTACCATTTGAGTCAATTTCATGACTTCACGTTGAAATTAATGATTGAAATTTGACTGAAATCGGTTTACCAGAATTTCAGAAATTTGACCTTTGACCCTCATTTTAAAAAGTCAGGACCACTTCTCAATTTGACGAACGGTGAAATCATATAGAGAACAATATTACCTTTGGGTTGATTAAAATACTAAGAATTCGACTTCAGCTGCTCCATTAATGGAGTAAATAACAATTAGACACAGTGTCTGCAAATAAACCACACAAAACCAAACGATGGAACAACGCTTTTATTGTTCTTCTTCATCTTGAAGTCACCATGAAGCTTTCAACAATGATGTTTGCTCATCTTTGATAGTAAGTTCAAAAAGGCCCCGGGGGCTGGAAAATTAATACAACCATTCGATGTCACATGATGGGCATGTCGTCATTGCGTTCTTGTGATCAAATATACTGCGTAAATTTCTTATATAATCCGTATTAGGGAAAAGAATATTGACGTATTTAACGGAGTTTGACTACAACTACATGTGTAAACTGTATGACAAACGCAATGACTTCACTTTTCAAATAGTCAATTTCCTCTTCTGTAGCAACATTCCATTCCAGCAGCGCCGATGTACCGGCATGTGGAGTTTATACCTCCCAACTCATTCGCTACTCAAGGTCATTTGGTGGATACATGGACTTCCTTGATAGAGCTCAGTTCCTCACAAATAGGCTACTTAAACAAGGGTATGTTACTCATGACTGGAAGCAATCACTGGAGAAGTTTTACGGTCGACATCACGATACTGTGGACCGCTATTGGATATCTGTTTCCCAGATGACTACAAATTTTTCCCTTTAAAGCATAATTGTTGTTTCCACTACCGAATTTTACTTTACTATCGGATTTGGCATGTTCAACACTGCGGGTGTGTAATAAGAAGCAGGAGATGCTTACTCTACCGGTGCACCTGATCTCATCCATAGTTTTACTGGGCCTGTATTGTTCATCTGTGTGTGTGTGTGTGTGTGTGTGTGTGTGTGTGTGTGTGTGTGTGTGTGTTTTCATTCTTCTTTTCTGTGCCGTACTCATGTGATTTCTTGGAATCTTTGTTTTTCCGAATATGCCGTTGTCCTTACATTATTCATTTTAGACTTATGGTTCAGTTCTCACTTACTTTGCTAAATAAAATTGATAATAACACACATTATATACATTTTCACAGTATTCATGCCCCCGTCTCTATTAAGAAGTCAAGAGCGCATGTCGCATAGTTATTGTTACAGACTGCGCGTGCAGAAAAAAACATGTATCAGTATATGTTAACATTTGTCAGGCTTGTTGGCTTTTTAAATCTAATTGATTTGATATGCATATGAGAATCATCCTTTCACACTTACATGTTAATTGTCCTTTCTGTGTTTACAGAATCAACTCTAATTTATTATATAAAGCATATAATTCAAAACTTTTTATGCAGCAGTCCTTTGATTTTCTGGTTTTTTTTAGCTCTATTGGCAATTTAGCACACGGAACTGGACATCCATTCGAAAACCATCCGTTTGGATTATTTTCACGTTATTACGGAAATACCTATTTTTTTTTCTTTCTTTCTTTCTTTTTTTTACTCTTGATTAATTGTACTTTTTGTTCGCGTTGATTGAATCAGTTCTGTTCTCGTATTTCCCAAGAAAGAATATAATTAAGTTATTTTCTATGCAGCAGTTCTTTGGATGATTCGAAATTCTTACGTGTGTAGATATTCAGAGCTTTCGAGTAACAGTTCTATCATCACAGTTCTTTTCGTAGTTATCAACAAGAGCGTTACTCTGTCGGTTTATTCTGTCAACTCCTCTGTCCAAAGTAGTTTTATGTTGTCACATATCATTTGGAATCTTTTTTGCACTATTTCCAAAATGGTTTGATTTACTTTAACGGCGAAAGTTCGAACTGTATAGCAATGCAAATTGGTTCACATACAGGGTTTCAATTCACTTTAATGTTATTTTTTGATGAAATTTAAAAAGTCATTCGTTTTCAATGTTGCTACAAGCTAATGGTTGCAACATGTGCAATGCCTGTAATGTAGGCATTCATTTTTCTGTACAAAATCGTCATACAGTCTAAACGGTCGTTGAAGCTTTAAATGGAAGGCTAAGTACATGCCGTTGACTGTGCTAAAATTGGACCTATATCGAAAGACAATATCGTGTCAGCTACGCATACCACACATAGGGGGAGAGTTTGGATCCAAGAAAACGAATTAAACCCGACCGCAATTGTTGTGCCTGTCCCAAATTAACAATGAAGGAATATGGAGTAAATGCAAATGTGACAAAGTCTCTACAAATACAAGGTCATAATAAGCAATGGAACAACGCTTTTATTGTTGTTCTTCATCTTGAAGTAACCATGAGGTATTCAGCAATGAGCTTTACTCATACCTCATAGTAAGTTCAAGACGGCCCCTAGCACCGGTTTGAGCGGAATTCATTATTAATTGTCGAGCATCGCTACCTCCATGCTTTTAAACCTAATGACCCATGGATGCGGGATCGTCAACAAACATAAAATTAACTGGCAAAGTGTTCTTACAATTGCTGTCATCCATTGCCCGACAGAAAGAAAATAGAAGACGATCACAACATTTAAACAACCACGCCCAAGTCAGGAATATGTTGGTCATTGGCTTGTCCTTGTCTTGTCTTCTTATAAAATTTTAGTTTCTTGATATTTGGGTTATTGGATGTGATTTGTTTCCATTGATTTATTAACTTTTTTACCATTTTGGGGCCATTTAGGGCTTGCTATATGGTATGAGGTTCCTCACTGTGTTGAAGACCGTACGGTGACCCCTACATGCTTTGTTTTGGGTCGTTTTAACCTGGATATGGGATGTTGTCTCCTTGACATTTATCCCATTTCCATTCTTTTTCATATTTGAACAATTGCTTGAAATGAAAAATGGCAAGGATTCTAATAATCACAGAATTTTGCTACTAAAAATTCCAGCAACCTTCACATTACCAACTCTTTTCTAAAACTCACCAGTCCCACTGCCGACAGACCGTGCATCACCGAGCCATAAAACGTAAGTACTTCATTGTAAAGGTACTCGTCTTGATAAGTTGGACTTTTTTCTAGTTTGATTTTTACTGCCATTCTTTTTGTTTGTTTTGTACATTGACCACACATAGGGGAGAGTTGGGATCCAAGAAAACGAGTTCCACCCCACCGTAATTTTGCGACTGTCTCGAGTCAGGAATATGTTGGACATTGGCTAGTCCTTTTCTTCTTATGAAATTTTAGTTTCTTGATATTCGGGTTATTGGATGTGGTTTGTTTCTATTGATTGATTCACTTATTACTTTTTAGGGCCATTTAAGGCTTGCTATATGGTGTGAGTTTCGTCACTGAAGACCGTACGGTGACCTGTAGATGCTTTGTTTTGGGTCTTTTAACCTGGATATGGGATGTTGTCTCAATGATAATTACCCCATCTCCTTTTTACATATTTACAATAGGAATCAAATCTGGTCTAGTATTCCTTTAAGTCTGGTCTACATTTCTAATTGCTCTGACCAGTAATGGTCATAGGTAGAATGCTGACCCTTCTAGTTATAGCCATGACCGCTCTGACCTGTTTTACCCATGACCTTTCTGACCTATTCTTACCATGACTGCTCTCAGCTGACTTGTTCTTCTCATGACCACTCTTACCTATTCTAGCTTCGGCTGCTCTCGTGACAAATATTTTATATCGAGCCCTAAAAAAATATATTCTTACTATCAAATATAAATCCAAGATTAATATATGATAGTGAAAACAAATATTTTTCAAGGGGCCGTGAGCAAGTCCCTGTAATGTATGCTTTTGTTAATGTTTGACATTGAGCAATGCAAGAATTGACAATTAATATTCTCAAAAGCAGACTGTTTTATTTTTTGGTGGATATTACTGATTTACTTATTTCTTATATTGAATATCGATCTATTGATTAGAATTAATATTTAAACTAAATATAATCTGTGTAAGAATATCAGTTTGCATGATATCAATAGACGTGTCAGATAATTTATTGATGTGAAGAATCTTTAACGACCTTAAAACCCGTGTAACTTCAAATCTGAAAATACTATACTGGTCTAACACTATGCGGCACGAGACCACCATTAATTTCCCCTATTTGTTCTTTATAACAAAATTCCAAATTAAAAAAATCGCACCACCTCAAACCACATGAGATTTGGCTCACTTACAGTATAGCCCAAGACACAAAAAATATCAAAAAATTAGAAAATCCTACCGTTGGAATTTTTTTCTACAGCTCCACAAAGATATCCACCATCACACAAAAAGGCGGAGGAGTTCCAAATACTGAAAACTTGACCCTTTTGACCTTAGCCTAACTACAGCTAAAACATGGAATTTTATTTCAACTGTATTTTTTACTAGTTTTTCGACATCTCTTCTTTCAATTAAAC
>MJUU01049770.1:0-20843 GCA_002080025.1 Modiolus philippinarum
GAAAGCCAGGTGAGCGATACAGGCTCTTGAGAGCCTCTAGTATAGTTTAAAGTTTAGCATAGGAAATAGATTATCTATCGCGACTCAAAGTCTGGTATTTGTTAAGCAAAAGAACAAAATCCTGTTCTGCAGCAATTTATAAATTTCCTCATTCAGTCCCGGGAGAGTTTGGCTGGATTTTGTGTAACTTGCCAGTAATGTCTGTAAGTCAAGTTGCACTACAAGGTTCTTGGTACCAAAACTAAAAGATACTGATCTCCTTGTGATAATATTAGTACAGACAATAAAGGATTTATGGATAATTACAACTTTACACCTCAATGGAGACTATGGAACTTCCAAGTCAAATACCGGTAAATAGTAAGTGTGAACTATGTCACAGATTAGCATGCTTATTTCAAATGTAGAAAAAATAGACAATTTGCTGGAATGTGTTTCCATCAGTGAATAATTAAAGACAAGGACACCATATCAACAGGTATTATGAGGACGAAACGTTGAAACAGGAGAACAGAGCGAGAATCAGCGGGATTTCAAATACATATTCAGAGGAAAAAAGATAACACGCGACTTGTCATTTTCTGACGTGGGGAACACAGCATTTATGTCCTAGTTGGATGCTGCTTGCAACTTAAAAACTGAAGTGAAGAAAATTATAGCATAATTAAAAAAAAAGGGAAATTTGTAAAATTATAGTACAATTTGATCACAAAATAACAAAAAACTTCAGTGTGAACAAAGGGTTAGAAAAAATAATGAGGAACCATGAAAGTATAAAGCAGAAGAAGCAGAAACGAAAACAATATTTCAATTATATTGGCAAAATAATATATTAAGGGATTTCAATGCTAACTGACTGAAGACTAGGTTGAAACAAACACAGAATATCTAAAAGAAAAGAAAGAACAAGAGGATAACGTTAATAATGATAAAATTGGCAAAAACATAGTTGCTGTAAATGAATCTTTGAGAGGTTACTCTTTGAAACTCATGTACAGCAAAACAAAATTTAATGTTTATTATGCAACTTGGGTTATTTTTGTATTTAGAAAAAAAGCAAACAAACAGATTGGTGAATAAAAAAACAACGTGATTTTATAACACAACACCACAATGTGCAAGAAAATCAGCACTGTAATTCAAGCATTCAGTATTATGAATAAAAGCAGTGCTCTTTCAGCAAATGAACGGAAAACTTTTTATGTACAAAACGGATACAGTAATAAACATCATTACCATCAGGGACGCCGTGGAATAGGATTTTGAATTAAGGGAGAAAAAAGGCCAGAACGTTTTCTGAGTGGAGAGGAAGCCTACATCTCATGCTGATATTACGTTTAAAACATTTTTGCTATTCCAAATTTAGACAAAATAAGACATTTTTTATATTGAAACTTTATTGATAATTGACAATTTCTCAAATAAACATTGAAAGGATATGGAGTAAATATACAAGAACCTTGACTCTACAAATACATGGTAGAACCAAGAAGGACTTTAAATTTACAATAACTTTGTATTTTGTTATCTGATCTTGTGAAATTGTTGTTAAAAAATCTTGTTGTGATAGAGATAGAATAATTAATGCAAATCAACATTAATGTTTACACGTTTTAGCCAGGAGCACCCCTTGACCAATCTTTCTAAATTACTTATTGTTTTTTTTCTTTCCTTTCAAGATTGTGGTCATCGAGTATTGGGTTTTATTCGTATGTTTATTTATACTCTAGGGAAACGGGACAGATAAAGGGGAGGTTTGGGTACCAATAAATCGGTTTAACTCTACCGCTGGCTTTTACTAGTGCCGGTACCAAGTCCGGCTGTCCCGAGTTCCTAACGTTGTCTACGTTTGTCTTTTGTCTTATTCGTGTTCTTTATGTGTAGTTCAATGGCAGATTGTGGCATGTAGTTATAATTTTCAGCCATTGTAGGTGTTTCCTATTATCCATTTTTTTACATTAGGTACTAGTATATCTATAATCTATTGATAAGTAAAAGTTGTCACTAGTATTTTATAATCTTGGCAAATTGTTGTCATGAGTTTGGGTATAGATATTTGTTGAATTTATATTTAATAGACAATTCGGTTCAGAATTTAATTTTTTATTGCTTATTGTTTAAGTATGCCTAGGAAATGAATTATATATCGCAACTTAGAGTCTGAGTTCCTGTTTTGCAGTAATTCATCATTTTCCAATTGGTAAAGGCCTGCGCGGTAAAGCGAGAGTTACTATGTTACTTTTTATATACAACGGCCAAAAACTGAAAAATCCCTTGAAGGGCTTATATCCCTATGAACTGTCATTACTTTGATTACACAAGGTTTCATAAATTCATTACATACGAAACGCTACTGCTGTATGTTGAGTTGTTTGGATTCCGGTGGGCGCTATCACAGCCCCTCGATGACCTTTCTTTTTTATGACACAAAGAATCACTCCAATAATTATCCCAAGGAAAACCAGAGATCCAATCACTGCACCAGCAACAACACCGGAACTGTAAATAACATTGATATATAAGCTTGTAACAGAAATCCATTCACATCAACACCAACGACATCAGAACTACTAAAATCAGATTGCTTATGTATCAGCTTGTAACAGATATCGAAACATAACGGAAGCGACGGCACCAGAAAACTATAATCATATTGCTTTTGTATCAGCTTGTAACAGATATCTAAACATATCGGAAGCGACGACACCAGAAAAGATAATCATATTGCTTTTGTATCAGCTTGCAACAGATATCTAAACATAACGGAAGCGACGGCACCAGAAAACAGTAATCATATTGCTTTTGTATCAGCTTGCAACAGATATCTAAACATAACGGAAGCGACGGCACAAGAAAACAGTAATCATATTGCTTTTGTATCAGCTTGCAACAGATATCTAAACATATCGGAAGCGACGACACCAGAAAACTATAATCATATTGATTTTGTATCAGCTTGTAACAGATATCTAAACATAACGGAAGCGACGACACCAGAAAACTATAATATTGCTTTTGTATCAGCTTGTAACAGATATTTAAACATAACGGAAGCGACGACACCAGAACTACTATTATCATATTGCTTATGTATCAGTTTGTAACAGACATCTAAAAATAACGGAAACGATGACACCACCACTACAAATTAGATATATAATATAATAACAGGGACAGGGGTCAATTACATTGGAAAGTAATTAATTAAATTACAATTACTTTCCAAAAATGCTCAATTAAATCACAATTACAAGGATTTTGGAATGTAATAAATTAAATTACAATTATTTTTCAAATGTAATTAATTAAATTATAAATAACATTTGAAACCAACCCATTTTTTAAGAGTTATTTATTATGCTAACTAATGAAAATTATTCTAAGAGCCATGAAGGAAAACATTACATACCTATTATTGCAAAATGAATTAACGGCCAAAAAAGTTGATTGATGTGATTACTGATAAACTATATACACATCAAATGTTCAAATCTATTGTTCTCTGGCCTATCGATTCTTTCTGTTGTGGGGTGGTTATTCTAAACTGACTGGCAAGTTAACTCAGTAACATTTTGAGTTTATTTACAAAAATTATAAATTATTTATTGACAGAGAGTTATCTACTGTAACATTTCTTTGCTAACTAAATTATGTAGTGGTACGCTTAAATTAAATATTGAAACTGAAAGGCATTATAACATTGAGAGAGAGAACCGGATGTGTATATGTGTTGCAAAATGAATGTAGTAGAAGATTAGTACCATTTTGTATTAATATGTCCTGCTTACAGATTTTTGAGTATTCAGTTTTTTGCCCTGATATTTTTTTTTTCATGGCCAAACATTCATAAACTCTATAAATTACTAGAAGCTTCTAAAAAATCTGTCACAATAAAATTATGTGGTTATTTGAAAACTGCTTGGGTTGTTAGATCTAATATCATTGCCTGACATTTATTAATTATCTGAATATTTATTTATTGTTCTCTGCTGTATATTATTATTTGTTGTCACATGCTGTAACATGTTTATGTTTGCCATAGCATGTTTATGCTTTTTGCAAATAATGTATTCATTCATTCAGTTATTTCAAATTCCCTCCATTTGCAGACAGCTGACATGTGATTAACTTTCATATTTTTAATACTGTTACTTGAATGTGTGAGTAAAATATTTATTAAAGCTCAGCAGACAGTTGAAACACATCAACAGAAAATCACTTAATTGGAAAATATACATGGTGAATAAAAGGATATGGAGTAAATGCACATGAGACAAAGTCTCTACAAATACATGGTAAAAAACAAGCAAAGGAACAACGCTTTTATTGTTGTTCTTCATCTTGAAGTCACCATGAGGCCTTCAACAATGAGCTTTGCTCATACCTCATAGTAAGTTCAAGACGGCCCCTAGCACCGGTTTAAGCGGAATTCTTTGCTAATTGTCGAGCAATGTATTTAAAAAGTTGATTTTAATGTCTAAGGGCACTAATTAGACACTAATTAAGTCTTGTTAACCACTGACACAAAAGTACAACTGATTGGAAGCCATATTGCTGTATGCATTTATAATATAGTACAAATAAACAAATTTTTAACTGTTTATACAACAATATTTATAAATTCGATTTATATTTCAAACATTAATTATCAAGAGTTGCTCTATTAAAACATCTAAAAAATGAAAAAAAAAATATGCATAAGAGGAAACAACAATTTGCAAAGTGTCCACATTTGAAAACAAGAGTGAAAAGGTGTATTTTTGTATAGAAAATAATACCAAGTCATATAATATTTTGTGTAAAGAACTATCTAAACTTTCTTGAATACTCATAAGAAGAAAGGAGGTAGCCACATTCAATCATTTTCTTTAAGCATGTATATGTAATTGAAAGTAATTGGAAAAGTAATTGAAATTACACACCTTTTTTCGTAAGTGATTAATTAAAATACAATCACATGTAATTCAAATTTTTCTCAATTACACATTACTTCCAATTACATCAAAATTTGTAATTAATTACAATTAATTACAATTACACATTACAATTACCCAATCCCTGTGTAAAAAGTATTTGCTTACAACATAATTCCAATCACAGAAATCAAAACTAGAAATATGATATATTTTGTACACGTTTTTTTTCCTGAAAAGTATGCAGGAAATTATTCAAGAATTAGCGATTTGGAAGTTTGCAGTATTCCAAATATTGAGAAGAAACATACTATTAAGTCAAGTAAGCAAAGTGCTAGATCAGTCATCTAGAGGGATTGAAACAGGGTTTGGTGCATGCTCACTAGCTATAGTAAACAAAGTCTCACAACTTACCCGGGGATAGTTATCACTGAGCTGGTATTTGTATATACTCAGTATTATTTACTTATCTTTGACCAGGGCAAATTTGTTTACGTTTATTGAAATAATCTCTAAACCTTGTATACTCACTAGTAGGAAAACCAGATTTGGCTACAATAAAGAAAGTATTAAAGAACCGAACCGTCAGTCAAAAGAACGAACAATCCACGGACAATGGCAACATCGGAAACACCAAAACAAAATACAAGGACACCACAAGAAGAAAAATGAAGGCACACACAGATGAACAACACGGACCCAATTAATAAAAACAATGGTGAGATCAGGTCTACCGGTAGAGTAAGTATCTCCTTCGTCTTATAAGACACCCGCCGTGTTGAACATGTCAAATCCGGATTTCTCTGGTTAAGATCATATTAAGGAAACTTGGGTTTAGTAACAGAAACTCATTTGATACTGAGTTTTGTATCCATTTCTAAGAGATAACACACCTTTCTCTCCCCAGAAATCGAGGTTTTCTGACACCATAACCTGGTAACTTCTGTATTTAGATATTTGAAACCACTGGGTCGATGCCACTGCTGGTGGACTGTTAGTCCCCGAGGGTATTCACCAGCCCAGTAGTCAGTACTTTGGTGCTGATCCGAATGCCGATTATTTTTGGAACCTTACAATATCTAAATTTTTGTAAATTTTGTTGAAAACTAAGGAGTATCTCCGTCGTGCAAAGCACTGTCCTTAGCTGATTTTGGCTTTACATTTAGATTATATTGGCTATTTGTTCTCTATCAGTTTTAAACATCTTTGAGTTGATGGTCTTCCAAAAGTTTAGATTTTATCTGCACTGAAGAGACATAAGTTGTCGAAATGCGCATATGCAGAAAATAAATTCACAGTAACTTCGGTATTTAGATATTTGTTACCACTGGGTCGATGCCACTGCTGGTAGACTGTTAGTACCCGAGGGTATTCACCAGCCCAGTAGTCAGTACTTTGGTGCTGACCCGAAAGCCGATTATTTTTGGAACCTTACAATATCTAAATTTTTGTAAATTTTGTTGAAAACTAAGGAGTATCTCCCTCGTGCAAAGCTCTGTCCTTAGCTGATTTTGGCTTTACATTTAGATCATATTGGATATTTGTTCTCTATCAGTTTTTAATCATCTTTGAGTTTATGGTCTTCCAAAAGTTTAGATTTTATCTGCACTGAAGAGACATAAGTTGTCGAAATGCGCATATGCAGAAAATAAATTCACAGTAACTTCGGTATTTAGATATTTCCAATGAAAACTTTGTTTCTCTGCTTCTTTGTTAATTTTATTTGCCATACACTAGCATTATTGCTACTTCTACGAATTATTTTTACCAGCTTTCTTTCACTCTCTTGTGTATATTTGAACAATGTATGTATCCGCAGTATTTCATTTAATTTTGTACAGTGTTTACTTAGTTCAGTATTTTCCAATTTATTTGGTGATCTTTTCTTATCACTCTTTGTTGCTGATCTTAAGAGTAAGCTCCATGTTAATTTTAATAATCCTTCAATCATACTTACTAATTTTCACAACAGTATCTATTGTATCTGTTTCCACAACAACTGTACTCGCAATAAATGTAATGACGACCAAGAGCTGAATCTTCCCTACAGAATTCAAAGGCTCTACATGCTGAAAAGACAACAAATAAATATGATGACCAAGAGCTGAATGTTCTCTGCAGAAATGAAAGGTTCTACACGCTGAAAAGAAAACAAATTATATTCTGAAGACCGAGATCTTGTTCTTCTCCACATAATTCAGAAGCTCCACATGTTGAAAAGCAAATAAATAAATATAATGATGACCAAGGGTTAGAATTTAGAGGCTCTAATCACTGAAAAGACAACAAAAATTATAATGATTATCAAGAGCTAATTCGTCTCTACAGATTGAAGACTCTACATACTGAAAAGAAATCAAATAAATGTTATGATGACTTTTTCTCTACAGCGTTCAAAGGCTCTACATGCTGAAGAAACAAATAAATAAATAGATATTATGATGACCAAGGGCTGTTTCTTCTGAACAGAATTCAAAGGCTCTACATGCTGAAAAGCAAACAAACAAATATAATGATGACCAAGAGCCGTTTCTTCAGTAGCGTTCAAGGGTTTTACATTCTGAGAAAAAACAGTTAAATATACTGATGACCGAGGGTTGTTTCTTCTGTACAGAATTTAAAGGCTCTTCATGCTTAAATGAAAAAAAAATCGAAATTAAAAGTCTCTGTTTCAACTCTCAGTTACGCGCAAGTCTTGTGACTTATTTTATATCTATAGTAAGTTTGAAATGTTTACCCCCAAGATTTCTGATACTGATCAAATTATATTTACCTTCTATAAATATGAATATGGAAATAAGCTTCCATTCGACATAATAGTAAAGCGCCATTATTTTTCTTGTAACTACGGAAACTCGCTTAAACCATAGAAAATCAATTCCTCAGGTAAGGTTATAATCAATTAATAATTGATATAATTTTAGATTCAGACACATCTTTATACTATTATTGGATATCCATAAATAATGAATGATAATTAGTACATGAAGATTATCTGTCCTTCGGAACACTAATGTCTGAGTATACATATATTCTCGGACAAGGGTTTCATCTAGTAACAGACATTACATCAGAGCTTCATATTAACAGAAACATGAATACAAAGAATTTTAAAGATAATCATAAAATGGCTTTTTCCTTTTTTTTTTCATAACAGTAACACTTATATAAGGGTATACTACATTAGTTTATTTAGGGAGTTATAATATAAAGATTCCACAACAGTATTGAGTGAAACGACAATTCTACAACAGAGATAGTTAAATTTTCAAAGTTTTTGTCATGAAGCTTGCGGAGCGATTGAAATATTTAAAACTTTAACTACCGAGAGTGTAGAAATGTCATTTTTCACGAGATACATTTGTGGAACTTGTTTCTAAAACGATTTCAAGAAGATTTCGGACAAAAAAAATACCCCTTTCCTGCTGTTTGCCCTTTGAGCGTAACGTTACCCGGCATCGTCGCCTTTTTTCCTGGCGTCACAATGGTAAAATCGGAAAATGGCAGACCTATTTGACGTCAATATTGAATTTCAACCAATCAGGTGTCCGAGAATATTCTCTCTAGAGAGGAGAAATATAGAATCCACAACAGCATCGAGTGAGAAACGACATTTCTACACTAGAGATAGTTAAATTTTCAATATTTTAAACGCGAGGCTTGCCGAGCGTTTAAAATATTTGAAAATTTAACTATCGAGAGTGTAAAAATGTTGTTTCTCACGAGATACGGTTGTGGATTTTGTTTCTCTAATGATTTCAAGGAGATTTTGGACAAAAAGCATGATCCCCCCTTTCTGATGATCCGAAATAAATGTGTTCTTTGAGCATGACGTCATCAGGCATGGTCGCCTTTTTTCATGACGTCACAATGGTAAAGTAGCAAAACGGCAAACAAATTTGACGTCATAATTGAATTTCATCCAATCATTTGCCGAGAACAACATTCTCTCTAGAGAGGAGAAACATATTTCTCCAACTGTTCAGGAAACGTGAAAACAGGACCGTATTTCTAACACCATTCAGGAAAAGTGGAAACATACTATAAATTACGGACAGATGAATCTGATTTCAAGCAGTTGACAATTTATGACTTTCCTTCGAATTCAGATTAGATTTAGGATTTTAATCTATATTAACAAATTTTTCGGTTAGGGTTTTACAAATATTATAGTCTGACTGGAGACCAATTTTGTGAAAATGTACAGCAACATGATATACTAGTAAACTACTTTTAAAACTTTATTACATATTAATATTATACTTGGGAATCCGGATCCAAACTACTCTTTAGGTGTTGTTGGTGCCTGTTTTGTGTATAAAATTATGTACACTTTTATCTGCACTGAAGAATCATAAGTTGTCGGAATGCGCATATGCAGAAACTAAATTCACAGTAACTTCGGTATTTAGTTATTTGTTACCAATGGGTCGATGCCACTGCTGGAGGAATTTTAGTCCCCGAGGTTATTCACCAGCCCAGTAGTCGGTACTTCGGTGCTGACCCGAAAGCCGATTCTATTTGGAACCTTACAATATCTAATTTGTTGTAAATTTTGTTGAAAACTAAGGAGTATCTCCCTCGTGCAAAGCTCTGTTCTTAGCTTATTTTTGGCTTTTTATTTAGATCATATTGGTTATTTGTTCTCTATCAGTTTTCAAACATCTTTGATTTTATGGTCTTCCAAACGTTTAGGTTTTATCTGCACTGAAGAGACATACCGGTAAGTTGTCGAAAAGCGCATATGCAAAACTAAATTCACAGTAACTTCGGTATTTAGTTATTTAAAAACACCTAGTTTGTGGCATTTATTAGTACATGAAGGTTTTTTATTAGCGAACACGACGAGACTTAACGATGGACATTGGCGGTGTAATGGGTGTCATGCAGTACTTGAACAGATCGTGCTTATCGTTCCAAAAACTTTAACAAACCTCTAGTTTTTTTTGTGTGTTTCACATGGCTTGTGCTTGAGTTTTGTGGTGTTCATGTTCATTTTTTTAATTTGTTTCTTCTTTGTCATGTTGTCCGCATTTCGTGTTCTGACAATTGTCTTCTATTTTTGTGTCTCCCTTATGGAATAAGAAAATAATGAAATTTCAGTGACTTTCAGTTTTGCACGAAGCCGTTAAGATAAATTATATCTCATTATGCAATTGTTGTCAGATATTGGATGACCAGGAACAAACGTCAGCTAAGACGGGTAACTTCAAGATCCCATTTCAAATTAACATTGAAAGGATATGGTGTATCTTTAACCTAACCCTTTGCATTCATAAAATCCAAATGTAAAGTTTAAAGTTTAATTTTTGTTCGAGTCTCTCTCCTTTCTTTTCTGTTTCAAAGTTTTCTGAATGGAACGTGTGAGAAATACATTTTTCTTGTCTAGTGAGAATGTTGTGCCCGGTCAATGATGGTTGAAATCTAATTATGACGTCTAATTTGCTTGCCGTTTTCAGACTTTACCGGCGTTGTGACGCCATGCTAATGAATGCCTAATGACATAAAAAAAAAACATGCTTTCAGATTTAGAAAGTGGGTCATGTTTTGACCAAAATATCTTTGAAATCATTGAGAAATAGATTCCACCAGCAACATCTCGTAAGCCGAGCGTTTTAAAAATTCGAAATTTTTACTATCGAGAGCGTCGAATCTCGTTTCTCACTAGATGCTGTTGTGGAATCTTTATTTATCTGATTGTATCTGAGTAATCTTCATCTTGCCATCTGTGACCTAAAATTGCATAAAGACATATGCATGAATTTTAGTGAAAAATGAAATTGAAATGTATTTGAAAGTAATACAATTCACATGTATTTTAATAAGTATTATGTAAATTGCAAAATGGTCTTTTGTTTATATCTACTTGCTAATAACCAGAACTAAAGTCTAGAGTTGAAAACAGTAAAATCGTTGATTTCATCCAACAAGAAATCTTGAGTAATAAATTGTTATTATACTGAAAATTAAGGTAATCGCACAAGTAAGCAGTTATGGAAAATGGAAGCACTGTCAATGCACCATAGGCGAAATTTCTGCTTATTTGTTCCCACATTGACACATCGTCTGTAACCATACCAGATATTACACTTGCCTGTTCCACCAAAGAATAAAACAAACTAGAAGTGGTGCCATCAGAAGTGATGGCCATCCCCGCACTTCCCTGTTTGACTCAGAAAACAAGGTTCCACTTACGAGCTCACATGTGTCAAAATCGACATCTTGGGGCCTCTTGTTTTCACCAAGACCAATATAAAAAAAACGAAAGCTTATTGTGCATCTGCACACTATATGCAACAATTCTATTACAAAATTAAATCCATAAATCCAAAAATGTAGGTGGAGTTCCACTGACACTGACAAGCTCACATGTGTGAAGATTGACAACTTGGGGCCTCTTGTTTGCATCAAGACCAATATAAAAAAATCCGAAAGAATATTGTGCATCTACAGACCATATGCAACAATTCTATAAAAAAATGAAATCCATAAATCCAAAAATGAGGAAATTCTACTCAAAAGGTTCGCCTAACGGACAGACAGACGGACAGGACCAAGGCAATATCCCCGCATTTTCTTCAGAAAAGTGTGGAGATAATACTCACTTCCGTTTTGTTTGATTTCCTTCCTAGCTCTACAATTTTTACAATACTGTTAATTATTCACTTCACCCTTTTTAGCTTTATTTATTTATTTAGAGTTTCTGATCGACAATATATTTGTCCAGTTTGGAGGACTTGTTTTTCAACAGACTATCGGAATTCCAATGGGCACAAATTGTGCACCTCTTTTAGCCATTCTATTTCTCCACTCATATGAAGCCGAATTCATCGAAGGGCTTCTTCAAAATAAAAAAACTGGCCCAGTCCTTTAATTTCAGCTTCCGTTATATAGATGATATTTTATCACTAAACAATCCTCGCTTTGGTGATTTTCTTCATCGTATCTATCCAAAAGAGCTCGAAATTAAGGCTACTACAGATACGTCCACATCAGCCTTTGACCTTCCATCTTGAAATTGACAACAGAGGTACACTACAAACTAGGCTATATGACAAACGCGATGACTTCACTTTTCCAATAGTCAACTTCCCTTTTCTTTATAGCAACATTCCAAAAGCACACACATACGGAGTTTACATCTCCAAACTCATTCTCTACTCAAGGGCCTGTGGTCGATACACATACAGTGATAACCTTTGATAGAGCTCGGTTGCTTACAAATAGGCTACTTAAGGAACGGTATGTTGCCCATAACTTGAGGTCATCACTACAGAAGTTTTAAGGTCGACATCACGATCTTGTGGACTGCTATGGGATATCTGTTTCCCAGATGACAACAGATCTTTCTCTTTGCCTCTAAAGTTTGTTTTCCTCTACCGGATTTGACTTTACTACCGGAGTTGACACGGCGGGTGTCTTATAAGAAGCAGGAGATGCTTGCTCTACCGATGCACCTGATCTCACCCATGGTTTTTTATTGGGTCCAAGTTGTTCATTTTGTATATGTGCGCGTCTTCATTTTCTTTTCTGTGCCGTCCTCATGTTATGTCCTTGTTTCTTTGTTTTTCCCGACGTTGCCATTGTCCTTGGATTGTTCTTTTTAGACTGACGGTTCGGTTCTCACTTATTTTTATAATCAGCGTTATTTGTAAAGTCTCTGAACTTAGTTTTCTTTATTAACGTATTTCTATTCCTTCATTTCCTGGATATACTGATTAAAATTGATCTACCTGGAGGGTAAATTGTACAAAAAAATGACAATTAAAAATTTGGTTCCTGCACCTCCAATACAATAAACATAAGTAAGGACAAGTCACATTTTCTAGGCAAATTGAATATTTATTCCATTTTAATGTCAAAACTTGTTCACAAAATTTGAGTTAAAACAATTTTGATCAGATTCATTAATAAATATACTAGAATCTTACAGCCACTTTTATTCAAAACGTCTTGACTGATTTGCACACAAGAGAGATGGCGATCTGTAAAAACTTAATTTAAAGTTACTTCAGTATTTAGTGATTTGGGGTTAAAATGTATGAATGGCTGCCTACGGAAACTAAAATTTAAAGTAAACTCGGTACTTAATTATTTGTTGTAATCCTATTGGTTATTATGCTTTTAAGGTATCTGTTACTATAGTTTATGTGTATTTGTAATGTATGAACCAATACAGGGATATGGATTAAATGTACATTGGACAAAATCCATATAAATACATGATAAGATCTTGGCCTATGGAGCTTACATAGATAATAATGTTTGTAGGATGTGTAGAAAGTTTCCTTATAAAACTTAAAGATTTGACTGTAATTGAAACTGATCGATCAGAACAAGGAACTTCCTGTGGCTAGCAAACCTGACCAATTGGATTTGAAACTGTCCAATTACGATTATGAATTTCCTGTGTCTATAAAAACTGTATGATCACAATTACGAATTTCCTGTGTCTATCAAAACTGACTAATCAGAATCGGGATTTTCCTGTTATTCACAAAAATCATTCAAGTGGGAGAAAATCAACAAAACACAATCAAATTAAACCATTATTCAAGCACTGGTGAAGGCATGATTAAAGAGAAGAGGATAAAGAGGTAGCATTAACTTAAATTACAAAATGGCTTCCGAAAGGGTTAAGTATCGGTCAATATATCAGCTAAGGAATAAAAGGTTTTTTTGTAATTATTAAAAAACAAAAAAATAATAGAAATACTATTTATTTATATTATGAAGTAGCACACTTCTGATAGACATTATGCAAAGTTTGATTAATGAAGACAAATACTTACCGTCATAAATGAGGCTTGTTTAGGGTATATTGGGATATGGGATATTTACCACTTTTGCTAATGGGATATGGGATATTTGAGACAAAAAGTACTGGGATATGGGATATTTTGACTATGAATAACGGGACATTTCAATAATTAATGGGATATCTTCAATTTTCAAAGGGATATTTCCATTCAGACTTACTGGGATATGGGATATTGGGACCCCCTTAAACAAGCCTCATAAATAAACATGACATGGAACAGTTATTCTCATTTTAAAGTATCAAGATTTCATGCATTTCTAAAGATTTATACCCAATTCCTAAAAAAAAATATTTCTTCACTGCACCAAAAATAAGCTGTCATAAATGAAACCTATCAAATTTTTCAATATTTTTTGCATTGGTTGCAATTTTTCATGATATTCATAGCAGATGAAAAATATTTGAAAATGCAAAGAAAGGCACGTTATGGATAGGTGCACAAAATTCTATACATAACATACAACTTACTCTTGTCATTTTCCTTGCTTTAAAACCAAGCATTAAATTAACATTACATCAATATCCTAGTGATACATCAATAATTACAACAGTACAACTGGTAGTATTACTTATACCAAATAAAAAATATAAGGTGCAAAACTCTATTGTTTTAACATTTTCCATTATTGTAAAAATGGCGATAAACAGCAATGTTCAGCATGATATTTATTGAAAAGAAAGTTTAACAAATGCATATTTAGATTGTTATCAAGTTATATAACAACCAAAGTACAAAGGCGTTTTTGAATCAGTCTGCTTTTGTAGCAAGTGCAACGTTTAGGTCTCATATGTAGTATGAGCATTGAAAGAACAGGGTAAGAACATATAAATTCAAGAGAATGAAGACTTGTTTGAAATCATGTTCATACATGTCACTATGCTTCTAAATCAATATTACAATCAGTGAACATTTCTGAAGGTCTCAAAAATAAATAAACAAAACAATTCTCAAGCCTTTACCATATACACTATTAAAAATTTGTGCATATTGATGAAGGGAACAATCCTTTCTGGGCAATGTATCAATAACACACTAATCAACAGAAAAAAATTGCATTTAATATTCTCTGTGCACAGAGAGATGACATTAACAGAAAACAGCTACTTTTAGAAGTTGTTATTTATTATGATAATGTGTTTGCTCATATTTATTGTTGAATAATATGATAATGTGTTTGCTCTTGTATTTTATGCTAACTAAATTATAGGTATGAAGATATTAATAATTGTTACACTAACCAACTAGTGTCTGTATTTACTAGAAAATGAATGAATAACAAAAAAGTATTATAACAAATTAAATCAAAATTGAACTGAAGTTAGAGGAACAGTTACAAAAGTCATGTATATGAGAATAGTTTTCTTTAAAGTAATCATTTCTTTTTTTTGTCAAAACCATAAATTATTTTTGAAATAATATTTCCTAATGATTCTGAATTGAATTTAATTCCATTGTTAAAAAAATTGTATGATTTACAAACTATCCAAAGTCCATTAATATAATATAATACACAACTGTCTCTATCATACTTCTAATTTAGAACCCAGATGAAGCCAGAAGTGCACAGATGTTTTCTGTAAAAAAGCTTTATACAGTCTAGTGGAAAAATTTCTGATTGAGGTAAACAATTAAAACCCGAAATATAAACTAAATATTCATGAACAACATAACAATTTCAATTTTCATGAATATAAAGACCATCTATATATTCACAAACAATATTCTTGAATAAAACAACAATGGAATACACCTTCCATAATTTGTTCCACCTGGTGTCACCACTGCACTATCAGGTTATGTTCTTTGACATGATGATACCGGGAAAATTCACGCAAAAGGAATAATCTTTTAATATGCGTAAAATATCAAGAGTTACCTGATAGTGCAGCAGCGACACCAATCAGGAAAAGCACGAAGGTGAATTCCATTTCAATATTCATGAACAGAAAGACCATCTAAATATTCATGAACAGAAAGACCAATTAAATGTCAAAAACAGAAATATTCACAAATACAAACAGAGACCATCTAAATATTCATAAAAAGAAACACAATACATGTATAAATATTTATTAACAGGTAATCAATCTACTTTTTCATTAACAGATAAACAATCAACTTATTCATAATGGAAATTCAAAGTCAAGGAGAAAACAAACAGAGCTCTTTACACTGGAAAAACTAGTCTGATTATCTACAAGGCAATAAGTTGAATATGAATATGAATTTCATGAATACTAATTCAAATATGTATGAGGAAGCATACTTACATTCTAACCTTTAATAGCAGTATGATTAAACTGTCTATCTACTCAATTATTTACTTGATTTACATTTCTAAAGATAATATAACTAGAATAAAAGTTCTCATGAAAGAATGAGAGGTATATAACTACTTTTGTGTTACAGTAGTATGAAGTTGACAGAATATCACATGAAATGTATCATATTCTTAATAAAAACAAATATTGAAAAACCTGAGTAAACCGGCCAACCACTGGACAGAAAATTATGGCTAGTTTGTAAAGGGTGCCCGTTTATTCAGGTTTTTAAGAATCCAGGAAGTGAAATCTGAAAGGGAGCAGTGGCTACTCTGAACACTTTCTGTATTGTGTATTGCTGTTAATATTCCAACTATTCTAACTTTAAACTGACTAAAATTGATTTTATTATACTAACAAATTTAAACTTCCATCTGTTGCTGTGTGGGTAACATCTATTTTTGGTTTATTGGTATTTCTCTTCACTATTCCAGTTACATGTATATGTCGGATTCTCTTGGTCAGATTGGAGTTTTCACAGTGAGAGTTTTCCAAATGAATGGACAATTTTGAACTCATTTTACGTCAAACCTAGGTTTGGGAGTTTCAGCAACTAAATCTGATTTTATTTTGGTGACTATTCTTCTTATGAATGTATATTAATGTGTCAAATTTGATTTCTATTTATCTGAGATTATGAAATAGTGCCTTCTATTTTCCTATTTTCGAAGCTTGCTTCAAATAAACAAAATAAAGACTAATCACTTTGCTTATTAACAATGCTGTTACAATATTATTTTAAGGGAAACATAATTACTGAACAAGAGGCTCTCAAGAGCCTGTATCGCTCATCGGGACCTGCAGCACTATAATTCCAAATTGATGGTCCGTCTTTGGTGGTGTATGTACATAAGAATCAGAAACTTTTTATAAAATTTAATTAAAATTGTTCAAGCAGTTTCAGAGAAGATATTTGAATGCAGTTTCAAAACTTAAGGGACTAAGTTGATCTACGTTCCCTGCTGGCAGCTATTTAACATAAAAATTTGCAGAGGGTCACATAAGGACTATCATATCAAAATTCTACTGAAATTGTTCAAGCAGTCTCAGAGGAGAAGATCTTTTTATGCATTTCCCACTGGGTCCAATGTTAAACTATGTTTTGCTACTGGTGGCCATGTCGGAAGACGGATCAGCACCAAAGTAACAAGCTTGGTCAAATCAAAATCTCACAAGTTTCATTTATGCAATGTTTAAATTGAATCCATTCAATGGTTTTCCATGATATCTTTGTATGCATTTCCCCATTGCTGGCAGCCATGTTGGATGATGGATCAGAAATGAAGTAACAACACTTGGTCAGCTTCTCATAAGCAAAGTTTGGATTACGCAGTTCTTTAGAAGAAGATCTTTTGTTAACTAAAGTTCACAGCTGGTGACACTTGGTCAGCACCTGACAGGCATCATTCGTGTCATGTTTGATTTAAATCCATTTAGCAGTTCTCTATAAGATCTTTGTGTGCATTTCCCATAGGGTCCAATGCTGTCCGCATGTAAGATGACAGATTGGCACCAAAGTAATAACACTTGGTCAGCACCTCATAAACATCATTCATGCCATGTTTGGTTCAAATCCATTCAGTGGTTCTAAAGTAAAAGTTCTTTGTATGCATTTTCCCATAGGGTCCAATGTTAAAATTAAGACCTTNACATGCTGAACATTTTTGCATTTTAAACTTGACCTCTATCTCAAAGCGTTTTTGAAATATAGGACATAAAGTAAAAAATCACGAAAAATTTGACCAATAAAGGACCACAACTCATATATAGGTACTTGGATTTTCTTCAAAATATCCATGTGGGTAGATCTTAACATGCTGAACATTTTTGGAATTTAAACTTAACCTCTATCTGTTATAGTTTTTTCAATAAAAAATAAAAAACATCAAAATTTTGAAAATTTTACGGAAAAAGGGCAATAACTCTTAGACGGGTTGTCAGATTTACTTCAAAATTTCAGCATGGGTAGATCTTCTCATGCTGATCATTTTTACCCCATCAGGTTTTTGAGTTATTTGCCAAAAACTGTAATTTACCTCTATGTTCTATTTTTAGTAACGGCAGCCAACATGGCCTAAGACAAACAAAATAACAAATTAGAAACTAGATACCCTAGTGATGATTCAGTTAAAGTTTGGTTCCATTTGACCCAGTGGTTTCAGAGGAGAAGATTTTTGAAAGTGAGCTAACGACAGACGGACGATGGATGACGGATGGACGACGGATGACGGACGGACGTCGGACGCCAAGTGATGGCAAAAGCTCACCCTGGCATAGCCAGGTGAGCTAAAAACTACCGCATGGGGGTTCCCCAATAATGAAGTATGGTAATCACAGTTATTTGAAGAGTTCACACGTTGCTGATTTGACATTCAACTGGATTAGTCATGTTTTAATCAACTGGGACCACCATCAAAGGCTTGAATTCAGAATAGAGAGTGGCCGGTATACTCAGTTTGTGTTACTACAGATTTTTTCAGAGGTTCAGACACTGAGCCTGTATCACTCACCTGACAAAATGCTGAAGCGTGGTTTTCGATGTTCTGCATGGTGGCCATGTTTTTTATGTGAATTTCCCATAGGGCCAAAATAAACTATGTTCTGTGCCATGGCCATTTTTTTAATATGATCGGAACGAAATGCGCAATCTTTGTTAAGGACCTTCAGTTCATCATTCCTGTAAAGTTTGGTTGAATTTGCTTCAGCGGTTTCAAAGAAGAAGAAAATGTGAATTTTACCATAGGGTCCAATGTTAAACATAAGTTCTGCGGTGGCAGACATGTTTTTCATCAGTTCGGAACGAAATGAGCAATCTTTGTAAAGGACCTTCCATACATCATTCCTGTAAAGTTTGGTTCAATTTGCTTCAGTGTTTCAGAGGAGAAGATGAAAATGTGAATTTCCCATAGGGCCAATGTTTAACTATCTTCCATGCTGGTGGCCATGTTTTTTTTTATCGGATCAGAACCAAATGAGCAATCTTTGTTAAGGACCTTTAGTACATCATTCCTGTAAAGTTTGGTTGAATTTGCTTCAGGGGTTTCAGAGGAGAAGAAGAAAATGTGAATTTTCCCATAGGGTCCAATTTTAAACCTAAGTTCCGCGCTGGCTGCCATGTTTTTTATCGGATTGGAATGAAATGAGCAATCTTCTTGAAGGACCTTCCATACATCATTCCTGTAAAGTTTGGTTGAATTTGCTTCAGTGGTTTCAGAGGAGAAGATGAAAATGTGAATTTCCCATAGAGATAATGTTAAACTATGTTCCGTGCTGGCGGCCATGTTTTTTATCGTATCAGAATGAAATGAGCACTCTTTGTTAAGGACCTTTAGTACATCATTCCTGTAAAATTTGGTTACATTTGCTTTAGTGGTTTCAGAGGAGAAATAGAAAATGTGAATTTTCCCGTAGGGTCCAATGTTAAACCTAAGTTCCACGCTGGCAGCCATATTTTTTATCGGATTGGAATGAAATGAGCAGTCTTTATAGAGGACCTTCCATACATCATTCCTGTAAAGTTTGGTTGAATTTGCTTCAGTGGTTTCAGAGGAGAAGATGAAAATGTGAATTTCCCATAGGGCCAATGTTAAACTATGTTCCGTGCTGGCGGCCATGTTTTTTATCAGATCGGAACGAAATGAGCAATCTTTGTTGAGGACCTTTAGTACATCATTCCTGTAAAGTTTGGTTGCATTTGCTTCAGTGGTTTCAGAGGAGAAGAAGAAAATGTGAATTTTCCCATAGGGTCCAATGTTAAGCCTATCGCCACGCTGGCGGCCATGTTTTTTATCGAATCAGAACGAAATGGACAGGAATCCGGTTTAGGTGGGATTTATCAGGTTACACTGTATTACTTGCAAAAACAAATATAATAACACATAATTACATGTTGACTCTGCTGTACTTTGAAAATATACAACCTACTAAATATCCATTGGATAGAAAAAAAGGGGGGTGGTACCATCACCTAAGACATAATTCCCAAAAGAGATGAATACTGTGAATATAGTGTTACAATTGGTAGTCACTTAACTTGCCATATTTTTACCAGAGTGATGGAAATGAATAAAATATAGGCATAATTAAACATACTCTTAAAATGAGCCCCATTAAGCAAAACTTGCAACCAAGAAGACAATCTATCGCAACAATGAAGACAATCTATGTGTGAATTTCTTAACATAATGAGCAATGTCACAACTGTATTTATGCTGAAATTAACCTAACTATAAAATATGTTTTGTACAAAAAAACATCAGGAAATCTATGTTTTGGTTGTATCTGGCCCAACTAAATCAGTTAATGTCATATTGGAATCAAAATAATTCATGTCCATCAGCAGTTTGTAGTCCATTTATGTATGGGTGTCAAATACTTTTATTTTTCCCCTAGGTAAAATATACTGAAAATGTTAGACACCAAAACATAAAAGCTCCAACAAACCTCTAATGACCATGAATTATTTCTTCAATTCACTTCCTTCACCAATTATTTTATTTTTAATAGGACAAATATTGTAGCCTTTTTTAACAACTGCTATCTAAGTGTTGCTCCTCTTGAAAGCCATCTTGGAGCAAAAGTCTTTTTTGACATTGTGAGAAACTGGTGTAAATCTTTCCATTTTGTCAATTTTCTTGTCACCTGTAGGCTGTGACTTTACTCATGAGTATCAAGCCTTTACAACTGAACAACCTCATGTAGAGTTGTAACAAGGGGGTTGGTGAACAGCCTCATGTAGAGTTGTAACAAGGGGGTCGGTGAACAGCCTCATGTAGAGTTGTAACAAG
>MJUU01049770.1:21470-41770 GCA_002080025.1 Modiolus philippinarum
AGGGGGTCGGTGAACAGCCTCATGTAGAGTTGTAACAAGGGGGTTGGTGAACAGCCTCATGTAGAGTTGTAACAAGGGGGTTGGTGAACAGCCTCATGTAGAGTTGTAACAAGGGGGTTGGTGAACAGCCTCATGTAGAGTTGTAACAAGGGGGTCGGTGAACAGCCTCATGTAGAGTTGTAACAAGGGGGTTGGAATTCACAATTTCGAAGTAAGATGGGGCAAAATTGAAAAATAAATCCCCCAATACAGCAAGGTGCAAAAACTGAGTTTATCCAACAATTTATATTTCTATGTTTCTTTGTTTTTTTGTTTGTTTTTGTTTTTTTCGGGGGGCATGCCTCTCACACCTCCTCTAAGTATGCACCTTGTACCAAAATGTCCCTTTGACAATATATAGGACTTCATATCAGAATTTGAATTTTACATACCAGTAATCAAGGCAAAAAAAGTATAAATTGTTTCTCATTCTAAAAACAAACATTCAAACAAAATATATCACCAAAAATACATACATCTCTTCACTTAAAATTCTATAAAAATTGTAAGAATAAAATAACAATATAAAATATCTATCAAAGCAATAATCAATAACAAATTAGTAAAAATAGATTAAAGAGGTCAACAACTAGTGTCAATTATAACATCTTTTTTGGTTTGTAAAAAAAATTCTAATAGATATACAAATTTTCTTATACAATACTAAATGTATATATTTTCACATTCACAAACACACATACATACCTACATACATACATTATAGAATCACATTTTCGCTTTCAAACTTCTTACTAACTGGTTAAATAACATGATATTGGTAAATAAACATTGAAATGTACATAGAGCTCTGATAAACAACAATGTAAAACCCAATTTTATTAGGGATATTTTAATCTACCACCAGGGAGGGGGGGAGGGGTAAAATCTTTTGTTAAAGTCCAGACCTGAGTTACTAGGGCAGGTAGAGGAATAATATTGTCAGTGGATGTGTCTTAGATAGTCATAAGGTTCCTGATAAAAAAAATTATGTCATTCTGACCTACATTTCATGCTTGAGTGGCTCGGGTTTAAGAATGTGTTCAATTCTAGATCTGAGATACTCATACAGGTAAAGGCATAATGTTTTGTCAGTGGATGCATCTTGGCATCACAAGGTTCCTGATAAAAATTATGTCACCTTGACCTACATTTCATGCATGTTTGTGTTTGGTTTACAATATCAATATGCATCTTGATATGTAGTTTCACCTGCTAATTGTTTAGTAGTCTGAACAAAATAATTAAATGAACAAAAAATGTATAATGGCAAGCTGATTAGAGTCATTTAAGACTGCTCCCTTCTCTTGTTATTAATTGGTTTGTGACAAGCCAGATTTCACTGTCTTTTATTGCAGTATGGTCACCAATGAAGTCCAGGTTTGAATTTACACTAAAATATTTGTGTAAGACATGAAGGGCTTAAATGCAATGCAAAAGGTTGAAGTTAAAATGAATTATTGATAATCAATCACATAGATTTCTTAATACTGTAAAAATGATCATCGGCTTGATACAAAAAAAGCTTTTAGAAATCTGCACCTCTGTACCTTCAAACTTGTATCATTAAACAGATAACTTGATAATACATCAAAATACATACATTCACATAACAAGGTCACGATCACAACTTATATTTGATTTAATTAATTGCAGACAATGATACTCTCTTAATTGATCCTGAGCAGAATCAAATATTGATTTGTCCTGATCCTGAGCAGAATTATACGCTTGACTGACCAGATCCAGTCATTAACTTTTCTAAATTATATTCAAAGTTCTTGCAGTAAAAAAGTTGTACACCGGTCAGTCCAAACTTTTCTGGTGTTAACAGTTTGATTAATTTTTCCTGAAAAAAAAAACAAAAAACAACATTTTATTTCAATATAAATTGTGTAACCTACATTGCACATTTTAAAAAAAAATAAGGTCGTGTTTGATTACAAAGAAACCGAAACCGGATTCGTAAACCAAAATGTTTTTTTACATGGATCGGAAACTGGATTCGTGAAACCGCAAATCCTAGTCAGTAGCAGGATTTTTTCGGATTCAAGATGGTCGAGAATGTTGAGAAACTTCATCATAAGTGATTACCAATTATTTATCGAACAAAATCAATTTGTTTTCAAAAATTATGATAGTATATTGTTTTTCAATGTTAAATGAAGCGATGTATCATCAATTAAAATTTTTTTTTTTAAATCCGGATTTAGTTTCAGCGTTTGATTTTGGGTATGAAATCCGGATTTAATTTCAGCGCTTGATTTCAGTTGGGAGATTTGAAAAACCGTAACTGGATTTGCTGTAATCAAACACGACCTAAATTTAAAGTATCAATGACTATATACAGTGCCTGTAAGTCTCTTGAAATTTCTACATAGTTAAATTGAGTCCAAAATTTGGATTTTTCACATAAATATATGAGGTTTAAAAGGCATAATCATCAAAGGTCATACTTTGGCAGGAAATGTTTTCAAATTACAATTTTATCGTGAATTCTCTATGTCAAATTGTGGGGACCCTATTACAATTGTCAAGGTCTATATTCTCATACTTTATACCACAGATCCCCAGTATCCTGATATTTGTAACCTTGTTTTCTAGACCTTCAAAAATATACAGCTTCAGCCATTCCCAACAAAGAATGACAGAACACCAAAGAACCAAGTCGTGTCAACAATAATCAGAACTATGAAAATTGACTAAATTCAGCTGTTATATTGAATACATCTGGCTACAAATCAATACTAAAGAGTACAAAACCATGGCAACACAAAGGGAGATAACAATCAAGACAAAACAACCTAAAATTAAACCATACTGGAAAATAAAATAAAAGTGCTAGTGGTGTGAGTACTCAAAATAAATGACATTGTCATTGCTCAAGAAGGGTATCCAAGATCTGCTTCACATATGGGATCCATTGCTGAGAGTGGAAAGTCCAAGACTAAGTCAATTTCAGAAAACAAATACCTATGTCCTTGTTCATGACAGTCCTGTAAATTAAACCGCAGGGAGTTTAGACAGGTTCTTTACACTAATTTCTTGAACAATCAACTATCAATTTCATGTTCCATTCTTCGAAACTTGTATAAATGCCAAAAGTTTTACATGTTCTTCATTTATTTGCATAACCAGTATATAGATAATATAGATATAGATATATAGCACATAGCTCTATATATTATGAAGGATGTGTTGGTAAGGTGAGCTGCAAAGGTAGAATATATGATTCCGAATGCCAACAGTGATGAAAATCATCTTTTTTAAACCTCAATGTAATTTAATGTAAAGAACCTGTCTGAACTCCTTTTTTAAAACTCATGTTATTGTACCCAATAAGTTTGCCTTGATTGCTATATGTCATATTAAAATCAAAATCATTCATGTCCTCCGGTTGTTTGAAGTGGATTGAAGTAAATTATTTTTGTTTATTGTGCTATTTTTTGTTATCTCGTGTGGCAAATATTTTTATTCATATTTGCATAACCACACCTGAAGTTTACTTTATGTAAAAATGATTTCATAGATGATGATTAAACATATTTATTAGATATAAGGTTAAAGAATAAATAGATCATTCTATAATGGGTTATATCAAGCAACAATGGTAACAATGACAACTAGCTATTTGTAAATATCCAATAACATAAAGGGTGAAGAACATTCTTCACGCTAAATTAGTCATGCCAAAACAGTCTTCAAGCTTCAATAGTCAAAGTCTTCACAAAGATGTCAAAATAATGAGCAATTATATGTAAATCTTTAACAAAGCACCACCAGCCATGAACTAGAAGTGTGTTTTTGATACAAAAACAAATGTCTCCCCCCCCCCCCCCCCTCGTAATGTTCAGTGATAAAACACAAGTAAGTTTTATGTTGCCTCCAGATGGCCATTCATTCCAGCTAGACAATATGCACAACTAAGCATGATGGTTAACAATCCTGTGAAGTTAAGTTGAAATTCTTTGAAAAATTGGGGAGATTAAGCGTCCACTAAACTTAATTTAGCAAAATTCGAAGTCAAAAAGGGGCATAACTCCCACAAAAATTAGAAAATCACTCCGGTGAGACAATATGCACAACTTAGCATGAGGGTCAACAATCCTGTGAAGTTTGGTTGAAATCGGATTAAAGATGTAGGAGAATTGGTGTCTACAATCTTAATTTTGAAAAATTTCTATATCAAAAAGGGCATAACTCCGACAAAAAATAGCCGATCAATCTGGCAAGACAATATGCACAACTAAGCATGATGGTCAACGATCCTATGAAGATCGGTTGAAATCCGATGAAAGATGTAGGAGAATTGGCGTCCATGAACTTAATTTTTCAAAATTCTATGTCAAAAAGGGACATAACTCCCACAAAAATTAGCCGATCATACCGGTGAGACAATATGCACAACTAGGAGAATTGGTGTCCACAAACTTTGTGACAGACAGACGGACTGACAGGCGGACAACAGACGGATTAGACAAAAACAATATGTCTCCCCCTTGAGAGGGGGGAACATAATTATTTCACAATTATATAAAATTTATCCAATTTTCAAAATGTTTTTTGGGACATTGTTGGGTTTTAATTATTACTTCATTGGTTATGAGGTTACTATATCAATGACTTTACTCCAGAGTTATCCATTTGTGCATATCCTGTCATCAATACATTGTATCAAAGTTTCCAAACAAATATTATACATATATTACCTCTAATTCCATATTATCATCAGTAGCATCCAACAAATCATAGGCTCTTCTAAACAGCCCCATTCCTAGTACCTTACAACAATGTCTGTCAACATAGAACAAATATTGCATTATTTTGTTGAATGATAAAAACTGACAATACACGAATTAATACTCAACATTTGTGTCTAAATGACCTCATATTTGTCATGGAATAACCTTTTTAAGATCTGGAACAATCAATTTTGTTATCATATAGCTGTCTTGATTTTACACTGTATTTTTTTTAGAAAATAATCTTATATTAATTTCATGGCTCTTGTAGAATAAAGGGCTATGCTAAGGGAAGCATAATATGACTGTAACATGTCCACCACTTAAATTTGAACAAGTGTAATTTATAGTAAATGTGGACACAGTAAATGCTTCACACCGTAATTAGATCGACATAATAAGGAGCTTGACACAAAGTAGTCATAGGGAACATTAAAATTAGCCTGTTTAATCCCTTAAAGCTTGAAAAAACAGTAAAAGTTACACAAAATCTGTTGACAAAGCTTACATCAATAGGAATCAAAGTAAAAAAAATCCCATTAAAATCCAATTAAAATAAAGATTTAAGATATTTTGAAAAATATCAATTGTGGCCCCTTTGACCCCTTATGGCCCTGAAACTGTAAGAGATACATCAAATATATTGGCATACTACTGAAAGCTTACAAAAAGAGGAATCCAAAGTGAAATTCCGGTTGAAATCTGATGAAAAGTAAAGATTTTATATAGAATGAATAATTTTAACTTTGGTCCCTTTGACTCCCTATAGCTTGTATTCACGAAGAGATACCCCATATTTGTTGACATAACACTAAAAGCTTACAACAATATAAATCCATAGAAAAAAATCCCCATCAAAGTCTGATGAAGAATAAAGATTTTACATATTTTGAAAAATTGCAGTTATGGCCCCTGGGACCCCTTAAAGCTTCGAAACCGGAAGAGATATGCCAAATTGAGAGCTTACAACAAGAGGAATCAAAAGAAAATAAAGGGCTACGCAGAGCGCAGCATGATATGACAGCAGCATGTGGATCACTGAAATTTGAACCAGTGTAATGTAAAGTGAATGTGAACACAGCAAAGATCTTGACACAGCTTAAAGCTTGGAAATGGTAAGAGCTACACTAAATCTATAAGAATACTACCAAAAGCATTGTTCTCCCTAGACTGATATGGTGCTGCGGGACCGCAGCGTCTTCCTTTGTGAAGGTTGATTCCCGCAGCGCTTTAATCAACCACAGCACCTTGATAAGTTATCAAGGTGCTGCGTCATTATAATAGACCATATCCAAGTTCTGGTATTCAGATTCACCAATTGTTGTTTGTCCGCCCTACGTCACAAACGTGTCCACCCCATGTGACCAACTTCATGACGTTTTAGGCTCTATGACGTGACGTTTTCTATACTATGACGTATTTCAAAGTAGTCTGGTAAATCCTAATACCATAAGTCGGATATGGTCTATTAACTGACAATGATTTGTTTGTTTTATCAGCTAAATAAACATGTACAACGCCTGGTGGGTTTACTTAGTGTGAGAATGACAAACAAAAACAAGCTCATCAATTAATTAAGTATGCTTAACCACCTGTGTATCCACTGTCTACAAATATCGATCGGAGTCAGTATTTCTAAAAATAGATTTTCTGATTGGCCATAAATAAACATTTGACCTTCAAAAGAGACAAGCCTTACCTGGATGATTATTAACTATCAAATGTCTTTAAAATAATTATTTTGCAGCCAGACCACCAAATTTTTGTGTATTTGTGTTGAATAAATACTTATATTACAGTTTTTATTTTTATTTTTTAATTATGAAATACGTTTTGGTTGTCTCCCCCTTAATTTTTGTCTTCAGCAAACTAATTTTTTTGTCAGCAATACTGAGATCTTAAAGTGAAACTACACCTTTTTTTCATAATTACATATGTAGAAAAGAATGTTATTCTATATCGATTGGTGAAAACCCGACCTCGATCTGTTAAATGGTTTTAGAGAAATTTGAGTTTTTGTATTCAATTTTTCTCAAATCTGGATCACTTCCGGTATCTCAATACGTCATAGATACTTTAACCACGTGTTAATCACATGATTGCTTTTGAACCGTTTGATTGGACAAAAATTTCGTATCATTAACCATACTGTTAAAGATCACTAGGATGTACCAACTATTGCAACTGAGAGTGTGCATGCAAAATGCAGTTACAAAAAACTTTGTTTTATTCCTTTATGCATATTATTCATTTATTTATTTTTAAATATCCACAATAATGCATCCGAAATGTCTACAAAATCCCAAAGAAATGTGTCTTTCTTCGTTTGTATTTATTGAAGAAAATATGGAATGTGTTGCCATAAAATAATTACACAAAAATGTAACAAAAAACAACAGGTAACATTCTCTGATATTACCTGGGGCATTTGAAACCATTTATGTAGACGGTCACAATAGCTGTTTATTGCTACTTTCGTTAATTGGATAATTGGTCACATGTCACCTTGCAGGTGTGAAAATCATTGATGATTTGAGGGAAATCATTTACCTTTAATGTTTCTGAATAAAACGAAATACACAGTGAGTCGATACAAACAGAAAATATATAAATAAATAAAACTTGATAGAAGTATTAAAATAGATAAGAACTAATTTTCAACATGCCATTTTAATCAAAATGTCATTGATTAAAAAAAAATCAGACTTAACTCACGAAAATTATCTTTTTGAAAAGTACTGAACGAAAATTTATCAAGCTTTGGTGGGAGGATAGGACTTGTAAATAAGATGAAAATCGTATCGATAACCAAATCGTCGTTGCATTCTGTATTTTAGACCGATTACAGACCACAAAATTAAATTAAAATCTGTCAATTTAGTAATGTTTTATTAGTAAGTTTTCACGAAGAGCGTCTTCCACTAGAAACTATTGTGCCCTCGATTTTGTAACATTTAGATTGTCTATTTATGTATTCATTTTATTTTGTTTCATTTTATTTTTTTTTACATAAACAATGAAAGTTAACAAAGACAACGTATGATAGCTTCTCCAATACCTTAAAAATTTTGTGAATTATTTAACAGAAACAAACATTAATTAACGGTCGGCATCCGGAATGACTTAGTTGTGTATTCAAATCATGTGTCACCTGGCAGACAAACAAGGTGTAAAACAGACAGTACACCCTTTTAATGACAATTCAATAAATCTTTTGTATTTAGGGAATGACTATTTGATTTTCAGGGGAGGGCTTGGGCGATTTTACCCAGAAAATTTATTTATTTTCACAAAAATTTCGGACAAATATTTTGTTTTCACCAAATGTCACATCGAATTATTTATTTGCATTAGCAACAAAAAATGTATTCTGCAAATCAAAATTAACTTATTTATATTAATGATAATTCGAATTATAATATTTATTTTCACTGGCATCAAGATTAAATTATTTATTTGAAAAATCGCCACACAAATGTATGTACTTTGAAATGATATTCTTGCAAGCTATGCATTACACACCAACAGATCGTTGTAAACTAGAACATACTTTGCTTCACTTAATACACCTGACTCGTAATTTTATTGGACATAAGATGCAACTACGGTCAGTTTGCCAAAACTGTTGGTTGGACTTCGCCTCGTATTACTTTCTTCGTAAGTTTGAAGGAACACTGCAGACATGTCAACTCTTACTTTTTCATTTAATATTAATGACTCCAGGCATCGTTGTTTTTGTTTTTGATTTGTTTTTTTTCCTTGTTTTGGTTTGTTTTTTTTGTTATTTTTTTCTTGCAGATCACTAGGACAGCTGTTTTAAACAATTCATTTACGCGTTTGACTTTAAAAGCGAAATAACTAAGTTGGCTTTTGCCTAAGAAATCTTCACGATCGGCGAATTATGCTCGGTTGCTCGGTTGTAACGCACTACATGGACAAAAATATATTCTTAGGGAAGATTTTCCTACCAAAATATGCAATAATTATGACATACATAATTGGTTCTTACGGATATTATTAATAAATGCTTGTTCCGAGGAAGGTCAATGCTTTATATTATTTTTCTTTGCAAAAAGAGTCCACAGGAATGAAATCACGGTAACACACTTCAAATGTGTATGGATTTGAAAATAATACCTGGACTGCCAAAAGACACCTGTTGTACCTGTTGTATATTCTACCATCTCCGATCAGCAGGTGACCTATACAACATGTCTCGTGCCAGCATGTGGCTATTTGACACACAATATACAATCTTGTCATCTGACACAATTTACAATCATTTGAAACAAATCAGTCTGGTTTTCTTTATTATTAAAATACACGAAATTATGTATGGATCTGATAAAATATGCATGCATTATGGTTGATTCCGTCAAATTAAATTTATTCTTAAGAGAGACATACGTTTTATGTTTCTCTGACTAAAACGAGGAAAATATATATGTATTGAAAATACTGTACTTAAAAAATCATGCTATTTGACAGAATTGTGTAGTAGAAATGCTGTCTTACTGGCAATTGTAGTTTATTTCTTTTTCTATATATTTCGGTTATTAGTTATTCATTACTGACCATTCGTCGACCTGTTCAAAATGGCTGTCCCCACAACGATAAAATATCAATTTTGTATTCGCCTTTAGTACTTTATCTGTTAAAATATAATATTAATATCGGAGTATTATGAATATTTAATGCATAAAGAACAACATATCAAATTTTCATTTTTGAGTGTAGTTTCACTTTAAGCTATTTTCAGCAGTCCTTTTATATAACAAAAATAATTTTTCAAATAAAAAAAGTTTGAAATAGTGTTTACAACATTATTTGCATAAAATTTTACAAAATATCTTTTATCTTACATACCATGTCTACTGCACAAAAAAATGAAAATACATGTTCTGGAACTCGCACAACTAAACATTGATTGACAAACATTTAGTGCATTTCTACATGAAAAGATTAAACAAGTTCAATTAATAAAGGTCTAGGAAACTTCGTCTTATTTAACAGGATTACTAGAAATATCTTCTTATTTTAAAATGTGATTATTTATGATAAATATTTGTACATAAACGCATTCTTTATTTAAAATGGCATCAAATAATTAGGGCAGTTAATATATGCATCGTCAATAGTCTTTCCGCGGGCTTAAATTTTGCGCCTTCAAAAATTTCTGTGGAGAACACTGAAAAGCTTGAAACAAGAGGAATTCAAGCCTTTGATACAGTTCCGCATAGATGTCTCATATTAAAGCTTATCAGGTAAACTGCTTTCCTGGGTAGAAAATTTTCTGTGCGATAGGAAAGAGAGGGTAGTGCTTAATGGTACACATTCTACATGGGCTAATGTCACCAGTGAGATACCCCAAGGCAGTGTCCTTAGCCCAATTTTGTTTAAAATAACATAAATGACCTCCCTGGTGCAATCGAAAACTTTATAAAACTATTTGCTGACAACACCAAACTATATGCAAAAGTCAACAATATAGAAGATAAAAAATGCCTGCAAAAAGATATTGATGAATTACTAGATTGGTCAGACAAATGGCTACTTCATTTCAACAAATCCAAATGCAAACATCTACACTTAGGCCCTCATCCTAACTATAGTTACAAGATGGCAAAGGAAAACATAGAAAATAGTGAAGTAGAGAAATATCTATGAATCATCATTGACTCAAAACTAAACTTCCAGCAACATATCAAAACGCAAGTAAAAAAAGCAAATCAAAAGTTAGGAATTAACAGAACCTTCAGGTATATGGACAAAGAAATGTTTTTAACATTATACAAAAGTTTAATTAGACCACACTTAGAGTACAGAAGTACAGTCTGGACCGTTATAAACAAAAAAGAGGCAATACAAATAGAAAATGTACAAAGAAGAGCGACACAATTGATAACAGAAATACAACACTAGTATCTAGGAATTCCTTCACTGCAATATAGACGACTAAGGGAAGATCTAGACGAAACCTACAAAATCATAAATAAAATTGATATATTGGATTGCAACTTATTTCCATTACAAGAGACAGCTACAAGAGGTCACAAATATAAAATATACAAAAACATAGCCGTACAAACCGTGGAAAATACAGTTTTCTCAGAGAATAGTTGATTCATGGAATGCCTTGCCACGACATGTAAATATTTTTAAAAGTTCATTAAACAATCATTGGAGCAATATACAATAAAGTTTGTCCCAGATTTCTATGGACCGGAAGCGGGGATAACAGGACAATTTTGAGATAGGTAAGAGGACATGACCTCGAGGACAACAAGGTAACAATGTAAAAAAAATCCCATAAAAATTCAAGGAAAAATGATTTTGCATATTTTGAAAAACTGCAATTTTGGCCCTTTTGACCCCCGAAAACAGCAAGAACTATGCCAGATCTGATTGCTTACTACTGAAAGCTTACAACAAGACGAATCCAAAGAAAATAAATCCCATTGAAATCCAATTTTGATTATACATGTTTTGGTACCTTTGACCCCTTATAGCTTGGAAACAGTAAGAGATACGCCAAATCTGATTGCAAACTACCAAAATCTTACAACAAGAGGTTTCAAAAGAAAAAAGTCCCATCCAAATATATTTAACAAGTGAAGACCCTAAAAGATGTCTCGCCCGTCCCTGCTTGTCCTCTAAATCGATGTGAAATCTAACTGATCAGAAAACTTAACATGCTCACTAGACTGTGAAATTAAGGTCACTGACAAAAGCCATATAGCAGACCATTTTGTTCTTCCAAAGAACAACCAACATACAAACTATCATTGACCTACCATTTATGCATCATCAGAAACCAGACATGCTTGCAAGACTGACTTGTACTTTCCAAAAGACCAACCTAATAATCTTAATATAATCGACCTACCATTTATAGTTAATGAGAAACCCACTTAATCATGCAAACTTAACATGGCTACTAGACCATGAAATTAAGGTCAAGGACAAAAGTCACCTGCCAGACTGACATGTACTATCCAAGAACAACCTACATACCAAATATTATCAACCTAACACTTCTAGTAATTGAGAAATGGACTTAATCAGAGAAACTTAACGTGGCCACTAGACTGTGAAATTGAGGTCAAGGACAAAAGTTACCTGCAAGACTGACATTAACATAGAGTTAACATATTTGTTATGGTCTCATGTTCATTTACTCCATATCCTTTTGTAAAATATTTAATATAGGAGTTTGTCTTTTATTGCAGTGTGTTGGTAAAACAATTCCCCGTGGTAGAGATGTATGCTCTTTATTTTTCTTAGATATGGTGTACTTGTACATGAGATAATATCTCATGTGTACACTTTGTTCAATTACTGTTATCTAAATTTATGTAAATTCTTAAACCGAAGGATTAACTCCCTCCATCGTAGTTTTGTCCTTAACTATATTTGATATTACTGATTATTCTGATTTCGTTTGGTTTTATGCATTTTAAACATTTTTTGAAATTACAGATTTCCTTCGTTTGGGTTCTAGTGCTGCTGATGAGGAATGAATTTCCGAAATGGCCATACAGCTCATTAAATTATTGCAGTTGGAGTTAACATATGTGTTATGGTCTCATGTTCATTTACTCCATATCCTTAAGTAAAATATTTACTACCCAAGACCAACCTACATACCAAATATTATAAACCTACCACTTCCAGCTATTGAGAAATGGACTTAAGCAGAAAAACTTAACATGGCCACTCAACTGTGAAATTGTGGTCAAGGACAAAAGTTACCTGCCAGACTGACATGTACTTCCCAAGACCAACCTACGGTACGTACCAAATATTATCAACCTACCACTTCTAGTTATTGAAAAAAGGACTTGAGCACAGAAACAACATGGCCACTCAACCATGAAATTGAGGTCAAGGACAAAAGTTACCTGCCAGACTGACATGTACTACCCAAGACCAACATACATACCAAATATTATCAACCTACCACTTCTAGTTATTGAGAAATGGACTTAAGCAGAGAAACTTAACGTGGCCACTCAACCTTGAAATTGAGGACTCAAGGACAAAAGTTACCTGCCAGACTGACATGTACTACCCAAGACCAAGCTACATACCAAATATTATCAACCTACCACTTCTAGTTATTGCGAAATGGATTTAAGCAGAGAAACTTAATGTGGCCACTCAACGTTGAAATTGAGGCCAAGGTCACATGATTTTAAGTCCATCAGGAAGCACTTGATTAGTTCTACCACTGGACCAAATATGATGTTCCTACATCAAAGGGTTTTCAAAATATCCTGTATTTAGTAAAAGTTAACACCGTCGCTGTCGCCTCAGCCGTCGTCATACTTTGCACGCCTCTGTCTCGTTTTCTGCAACTTTCGTCGGGGGCAAGACAAAAATAAAGATTTCACATATTTCCAAAAATTGCAATATTTGCCCCTTTGACCCCTTATATCTCAAAAACAGTAAGAGCTGTGCCAAATTCTTTGACATGCTACTGAAGGCTTAAATCAAGAGGAATCCAAAGAAAAAATTCCAATTGTATGTGATGAAAATTAATTTTTTTTTTAGTAATTTGCAAATATGCAATTTTGCCACCATTTGGCCCCCTAAAGCTTGGAAAGGAAGCAAGTTATCAAAAAATCTAATGTTTTTTTTTTTGTAAGGAATCAATTGTAAAAAACTGCATCATCATCGGACCAAAAAAAAAAAAAAAAAAAAGAGATTTGCCCCTTTTGGGCCCCATTTATCTCATGAATGGCACATGCTACAGACTGGAAATTTCCTAAGGAGCACACTGAATGAAACCCCATCACAATCTGATATACTGTATGGTTGTTATATTTCGCGGAGTATTAATTTTCGCGCTATTCGCTTTTAACAAAATAGACGTGAAAATTAATACCTGCGAATATATCACTGTATAACTGAATATAAATGAACATAATTACTTAAGCTAAAAAGCCGCGAATATAAAACCCCGTGAATCAATCAAAGACTGAAAACCATGAAAATTTTGTACCACGAATATAAAACACTATACAGTACAATAAAGGTTCTTCAGTTAAATATGTGAAAACATCAAATTTCATCCCTTTTTGGCCCCTTTTACAAGACGAAAGGGCAAGGAATCCTAAATTAAAACCTCAGCTTACATGTGTGCCAAGAAACATCCACTACCCCTTATAGCTCAGAACAGTAAGGATTACACCTAATCTTTTGGCATACTACTGAAAGTTTATGACAGAGGAATTCAAAGAAAAAAAATCAAATGAAAATCCAATAAAAATTTTAGGTGATATGCATATTTGCAATATTTGCCCCTTTTGCTCCCTCATAGCTCTGGAAGGAAACCAGTTATCAAAAATATAATGGTAAAGCGCTATGATAATTTTTCATAAGGAATTATTGAAAAAAAAACTGCTTCATAATAGGATTTAAAATAAAAAGAAATAAGATTTTTTTAGATTCCCCTTTTGGACCCCATTTATCTCATTAACGGTACATGCAACCTGAAATTTGTTGCACAGTACTGATTGGAAACTTCCTAAGGAGCACACTGAAAGAAACCCCATCAGAATCTGATAAATAATAAATATTCAACAGCCTCATAAATGAAAATACCCAATTTGGCCCTTTTTGGTCCTATTTTTTTAAAAACAGTTGGGGCCACAATACTCAAAACCCATCCAACCTACATAAGAACTAGACATTTTTTTTAGATCAGCAGCATTGGCAATAAGAGGAAAGTTGAAAATAAGTTAGACAGAAATTATTCTGTTACAAATTTATTGATTTTGCTGCTGTTAACTGAGTGTTGATTGCACAATGATAAATTAATCTTTTATGCATCTTGTATCAGGTATAGTGTCAGTTGCTGTACAGAGATACAAATCATTCCACTGACGAGATCTTATACATGAATGCTGTACCATCTCTGTTTATAATATGTTTATCTAACATTCTACAATAGCAAACGTTAATTTTTTTTTACTAATTTGAAGTAATACTATTTTTAGTTTTAACCAAGGAGCTAAATTAAGATGACAGTAAAATACTTACGCTTGTAACATGGAAATTTGATGTAATAATAACTCTTCTGGTGTCATTTTTGATGTATCTGTAAAGAAAACATAAAATGAAGACCATCCTTTCATAATAAATCCTAGTTTGGAATGGAAGCAAGAAAATAAAACAGTGTGAAAATACTTATCTATTATTAAAGTAAATGGTCAACAATTTGGATGAATAAAAAAACTGCCTGAACTAAATCCTGTCAATTTACCGCGAAATAAAGACAGTGAGAAAATTTCCCTGTTTACCGTAATTTTAAAGACCATGAAATTGAATTTGTTCAATTGACAGTAAAACAAACAAACAGACACTTTCACAATAACTGTAGATCTATCATTTTCTGGAAAAAATTTTGGATCCCTAAGGTTCGCTTTCTCAACTTTTGTCACAGGCGAGACAAAAATCAAAAAGACCTATCCACATCATTAAGAATTTAAAATGAAACCTACCAGCAGCATTCAATGCTATAGGATTACTGTCATCTCTTTCTCCATCTGCTCCCTGTAAATGTAAACTTTATGTGTAAAAAAACTAACCTATTTCTAGTGAATCTAGTTATCTTAAAGACACTGACCAACAATATATAGAACTAAATTTGCAATTGGGATCAATAACGAGTGTCACCCCAGACAAACAATTTCAATCATTCCATCTTATTTGAAGCTTCAAAATCTATCTAGAAAACAATATCGGTTGAAATCTGAAAAAATTTAACATATTTTGGCGGCCATTTTTCAAATTTAACTAATATAACACATTGAAAATCATTCACCAACATTCCCAAAGTAAATTCCACTTTTTGTCAGGTGTGCAAAAATGATGTGTAGTTTTAAACCCCTACCTTAATTAGTTGATTTAACATTTTATTATTTGAAAAAAAAACATCAAAGAAAACAGAAGAACATCATGTAAATATAAAATAATACAAATATTATATATCATAACTTAGTCCAAGTTTAAATATCTAGCCACTGTGGGCTTAGTTTTATGGGGGCAATTGTCATATGGAGGGCAACTGAACTTGGGGAGGGGGCAATTGTCCTGGGGGAGTGGGCAAATGTCCTGGGGGCAGTTGGCAATTGTCTGGGGGCAAACTACACTATAAAATCATTATGGAAAACAATTTACTTTTCACTTATAACATTCAGTCAATGTGAAAAAAACTTACCTTTGGAAATATCTGTGTTAAAGTATGAACAACCAAATTAACCATCTGTTTGGGATCTACAGGTGGCTGTAAAGTTTTCTCAAATTCAACATCATCAACATCCACTGCCTCAACCTTCGGTGGTGGTTTCTTGCCTTTTTGCATAAAACTTAACCCTTTTATTGTCTTATCTTTATCGAAATCTTTCTTTTTGTCAACAACAGTATCTGACAATATGTTTTCTACACCTTTAGTAGAACTAGCCCATATACTGGCATATTTTTTCTGTTTTTCATTTAATGTGTCCATTATCGCCGACATGTCATACACGTCACGACTTTCTTTCTTTGTTGCTTCCATTATTACATCACGGAAATCTGACTTCGCCATTGACTTAGCAAATTTTTTCCTTGGTGGTACTGGAGGTGGAGTCTATACAAGTACAAATTAAATACAATTTTAAAATGTCATAAAAAATTATTAATCAAACAATAATTCAGTAGTACAATGTAGTCATTCAATTGTGAATTTCAATCTTTTTATTGTCCCTTGTCTATGACCTTAATGGTCTATTTGTTCCTGTTGTATAAACAATTCAGCAATTTAATTACTCTGTTCATGTGATAAAGTTGTTCAATACCAATAGGTACAGAGCTATATATATTGTTAAAAATTTTTGGACGCTTGCTATTGTTAACTAATCTAAACAATGATGGTCCTTTTGAAGGTATAGGTATAAGTGAGTTTCATCACATCAATAGAGTAATGAAATTGCTAGATTGGTTGCACAATAGGAATAGGTGGACCATTAAGGTCATAGACAAGGGACAATAAATTTCTTTAACTTTAACAAACTTCAAACAATTACTGGCTGAGAACCCATTCTCGCCAGGTACCCAATCTCGCCACTGGCCTTTTCTACAAAATGTTTTAAGATTTTTCTGTGAAAGTTTTGGTTCCTGTGAAGTTGAATATTTATTTATTTCAAACAATAAATAAAATTTTAACTGTCCATTTTTAGTAAGCAGAAAAGTTGTGAATGGCCAGATTGGGTATCTGGCGAGAATGGGTACTCAGCAAGTAGATGTTTTAACAAACCACAGTTACAAGACGATCTTTTAAGAAATAAGGAGACCTGCAAGTAACTTTTTCTGTAAGTAAACCTCGTTAAAAGAATCAGTGGTAAATGTTGCATACTTATATAGTAAGAAAATCTCCCTTATACAATCTAATTAAAATGTACAGTTGATACTTGCTCCCACTTTTTTTATTTGAATTTTATGTCGCCATTCCCAAACAAGTAAATAAAGAAGAGTGTGTAGAATGTTAAATTTTAACTTATTAAGCTACCTGATGATATTTACCTTGGGTTTTTTAAATGTTGTAAATAAGGGATCAGCTAAAATATCATCAGCAGTTGGTCGCACCTTTGAATCCTTACATAACATCTTCTCCAAAACACTACATAACTGTGGACTATACTTATCTTTTGGCATTGGAGGTAGCTGGAAAAAAAACTTACATTTTACATATTTTCAATATGGACTTTTCAATTCTTAATCTTTAACACAAAATATATATATATTCCTTGTTAGGATTTATCATAAAAAAAACCTAAAAATGTTTTCAGCCGCTTTGGCTGTCCTCAGCATGTTTACTATTTGTACAAGACGTAATAATGGGTATTAAAATCAAACAATATGCACGCTGACTTTACAAATTAGCTAATTTAGCAAATGAGCATTGATGAAGAAAGGAGACAAGTAAAAGAAATAGAAACCAACTAGAGACTCTTGAGAGCCTGTAACTCACCTGGTCCAAGACTGGACAAATAACCTCAAAGATAAATGGTCTCATTTTCTAGTATGATAATAGACCTCAATGATAAAAGATTCTCATTTTCTAGTAGAATAATAGACTTCAAGGTAATATGACCCAATGTGTCAGGGGAGATGATCTCTGTATGCATTTCCCATTAAGGTACTATGTAAAACTATGCTTCCTGCCATCTTGGATGTAATGTGGACTTACACTTACTGGACACATTTTTCAAAAGGGGCAATCAAAGAACCATTGTGACCAAGTTTGGTTTCAAAAGGAAAAGTAATTTCAGAGGAGATCTTTGAATATGTATTCCCATATGGGTCAAATGTTAAACTTAGTACCGTTACCCTTTATGGCCATCTTGGATATGAAGCAGACTTCCAGACACATTTTTTAAAGACAGCCAATGAAGGACAGTAATAACCATGTTTGGTTCTAATTAGCAAAGTAGTTTCAGAGAAGAAGGTCTTTGAATGTGTACCACACTGGTAGCCATCTTGGATTGCAGACTTGTCAGACTTGTCTTATTTAAAGAGGACCAACCGAGGAGTATGATGACCAAGTTTGATTCCAGTTAACCTAGTAGTTTCAGAGAGCAAGGTCTTTGAATGTGTTTGCCAATAGGGTTCAATGTAAACTATGTTCCAAAATGGCAGCAATCTTGGATCTGATGAGGATTTGCCAGACTAGTTGTGACCAAGTATGGTTCCAATTGGCCAAATAGTCTCAAAAGAGAATTTTCTCATAGGCTCCAATGTTAACTATGTTCCCCTCTGGCAGCTATCTTGGTTCTGATGGGGACTAGCTGGACACATTTTTTCAAAGGGGACCAGCTAAGGACAGTTGTAACCAAGTATGGTTCCAATTGGCCATGAAGTCTAAGCGGAGATCTTTGAATATGTTTTCCCATAGGGGCCAATGTTAAACTATGTTTCAAGCTGGAAGCCATCTTGGATCTGATGGGGACTTGCCAGACACATTTTTCAAAGGGGACCAATTTAGGACAGTTGTGACCAAGTATGGTTCCAATTGGCCAAGTAGTCTGAGAGGAGAAGATCTTTGAATTTGTTCCTCTTAGGGGCAAAACCTGCTGGTGGCCATCTTGGATCTGATGGCCTTTTTTCAAATGAGACCAACTAAGGACAGTTGTGACCAAGTATGGCTCAAATTGGCCAGGTAGTCTCAGAGGAGATCTTTTCATGTGTTTTCCTATAGGGGCCAATGTTAAACTATGTTCCCCGCTGACGTCCATCTTGAATCTGATGGGGACTTGCAAGATATTTTTTCTAAGGGACCAACTATGGACAGTTGTGACCAAGTAGCATTCCAACTGGCCAAGTAGTCTCACAGGAGAAGATATTTTTCCCATAGGTCTAATGTTAAACTAAGTTCCAGGCTAGTGGCTGTCTTGGATGAGGTTGGCAACTTTCATATTCCATCATGAAGACACATGTCCTTGACATACTGAATATTTTTGCATTAAATCTTAACCTCTATCTCAATTCCTTTTTGAAATATAAGGAAAAATGTGTAAAAACTTCAAAAAACAAGAGGCTCTCAAGAGCCTGTATCGCTCACCTGGACCATGGCCAATACATAACTTCAAATCAACTTATATGTTAAAGGGTCTCATTTTCAAACTATGTAACTAAACATTTATATTATATGATCCAACTTTAATTAAACTATTTTCCCTATTGCATGCCATCTTGGATAAGGGATGGATCTGCAGGACACAATTTTAAAGAAAATTAAGTATTGTGCCAAAGTTTATTTCCATCTGGCCAAATGGATTTAAAGAAGAAGATCTTTGAATGTACTCCTATATTAAACTTTGTTTCCCATTGGTAGCCAATTTGCATAAGGTGCAGACTTGAAGGACATCTGTTTTGAAGGGGACCATCTAAGTTACATTAATGTGACTAGCCAAGTTGTTTCAGATAAAAAATTCTTTGTATGCTCTTTCCATACAGTCGAGTAATAAATTAAGTTCCCTGCAGATGGCCATGTTGGATGACATTTAGGCATAAAAGTCACAATACATATATATATTGTAGTCAGCACCTCAAAAGCATCATAAATGCCAAGTTCCGTTCAAATCCATTCATGTTAATTTCATTTCAGGTTAATTTCATCAACTGCTCACTAAAGGCTTTACTTTCAAATATTGTTAATAAAAAGCAGTCTATGATAAACTGATAATCCATGTCAACAGAATTCATAGTGATTCACCACTAACCTCCCAGTATTATACACAATATATTTATATAGGCAAATCATTATAACATCAAATAAGGTAAAGATTAAGAAAGTATTTTTGCAAAAAATTGCAGAAATTTGCACAAAAACACTGTTTTTGCTCTAAATTATGGAAGAAATAATTTTTTTAATGAAGTGATAGTAGGGAATTTCTCTAAAGCTTAAAAGAAAAAAGTTAACTAAAGAAGATTTGAACACAGAATTTAAAGGGAAATAACCCATAACCATATGGCATT
>MJUU01049770.1:49707-80898 GCA_002080025.1 Modiolus philippinarum
GGTTCCCCAAAAGTGGAGGAATACACAGAAGAGAAGAAATGAAATAATAGATATTTTTAGTAACATCCCTCATCATTGATATATATATAATATGTATATGGTACCTGTAAAAACGAAAGTGCATAAATGAAGAAACTAGAAAACACGAGGGGACTTTATAAACATAAGTGGATGATATAAATCGGATAATGGTTTTTATGAAATAAAAACGATACGCTAGGCTATGGAATAGCCTTGGATAGAAAATTGCGTGTTTGATTGACAAGGGTGTGGTGGCTCATGATGTACTTGGCTTCGAAACATAAACCTTTTACGGGTGCATTACTTTTCCGCAATTTTTTCAAATGTTAATTATTACGTTCCGCAAATTAAAAGTTTACGTTTCCGCAAATTTTATGCATTACGTTTCCGAAAATTTACCTGGTTAATCAGGTAGCTTTCATCAAAATTTCAATGTGGTTTATAATGATTAAATAAACTTGACAAAAAATATTATCGTCAGCTTTGTGCATGAATGTACTGGGTGGATCCACACTATTTTGTTCTGACTATTGGGATTAGCTTTAATAAGACTTAACTGATAAATCCATTTAAGATTTTGTACATGTTTACCCTAGACTTTGAAATTTGAAATGCAAGTATGAGGTGAACATACTGGTCAGATATGTTCTCTTTTTAACCTACAAAAATAAACTTCTGACAAAAGTTTTTAAAAAATATCGTGTTTCTATTTAATATTGTATGTGATACTTTTGTACAAAAATACTGCGAATGTCACAAGTTAAAAAAAAAGAAAAAAAAAGTTGAAAGTTCAAATTTATTTGATCATGTACCGAACGTCTTTATTATTATCTTTTTAATTGTATAAACTTCAAATTGTGGATATAAAGTCGTAAAATATTTTACAAAGGTGAGATATTTCTTTTGCGGAAACAAAATTTTTTTCTGGAAAAGTAATATATATTTTTTGCGGAAAGGTAAACTATTATTTCCGGAAACGAAATATATTGTCACAAGTTAAAAAAAAAGAAAAAAAAAGTTGAAAGTTCAAATTTATTTGATCATGTACCAAACGTCTTTATTATTATTTTGTTAATTGTATAAACTTCAAATTGTGAATATAAAGTCGTAAAATATTTTACAAAGGTGAGATATTTCTTTTGCGGAAACGAAATTTTTTTCTGGAAAAGTAATATATATTTTTGGCAGAAAGGTAAACTATTTTTTCCGGAAACGAAATCTATTTTTTTCGGAAACGTAATGCCAATTTGCGGAAATGTAAAACGCCGCCTTTTACAACACACACAAATAAACACCGGTAGCTCTTTATTCTTCCGCAAAAAACGCAATTCTATCTCTTTCCACCTTTCGTTCTCCATTGCCTAAGTATCTCCACAATCTACAATCACGCTTTGTTTAACACAATTGAAAAGTCTTTTATATTATTTGTATATTATTGATTATTGCACAATACCTCACCTTTATTTATTAACTTCTGGTTTTAAATTTATACATTACTGTTCTTATTCTTTTTATCATATCTATATTTATAAATCTAGCTAAGCGATATTGCAATACCAATCCCATCATCCTCTACAAACCTGTTCCCAGTACCATCTATAGTAAATGTTTATATAATAAGTCGTTTAGATCAGGGTTGGCAAAAAAGCGGGAAATACTCATATTTCCCAGGACAGTGGGAAATACTTGGATTTCCCGGGAAATACTGGTAATTCCCGGACAATACTGGGAAATGTACTGTCAAATGATATAAACTCGAAACATTGTAGTTAAAAGTGCAACAAATAGATCAAATATGTCTTAATGGATGTATACGTAGAGAATTTCATTTTCCCCCACTAGCATATGACTATTCCAAATAAGTAAGCAATCAAAGTCTTTCGATTTTCAGTATCAAACATCACCTCCATTTAATGGGAATTTCATTTTCCCCCACTACCATATGACTATTCCAAATAAGTAAGCAATCAAAGTCTTTCGATTTTCAGTATNATATATGTTAAAAATAAAAAGCTGAAAATTTTTACATCCTGTAAAAGTGTAAACATTCCATAATTGGGATCAAAAAGAATTATCTATTTATCTTCAATAACAATTTCTCACCAGTTAATTGAAAATGACATTTTTATGACCCTTATCAGTGACTGCGATTTCTTGCCAACCAAAGGTAATTTTTCAAGCTTGTGACGTCACGGCGGGAACTCCTATGGAAAACAATTTACTTTTCACGTATAACATTCCGTCCATGTGAAAAAACTTACCTTTGGAAATATCTGTGTTAAAGTATGAACCACCAAATTAACCATCTGTTTGGGATCTACAGGTGGCTGTAAAGTTTTATCAAATTCTACATCATCAACATCCACTGCCTCAACCTTCGGTGGTGGTTTCTTGCCTTTTTGCATAAAACTCAATCCTTTTATTGTCTTATCTTTATCAAAATCTTTCTTTTTGTCGACAACGGTATCTGACAAAATGTTTTCTACACCTTTAGTAGAACTAGCCCATATACTAGCATATTTTTTCTGTTTTTCATTTAATGTGTCCATTATCGCCGACATGTCATAAACGTCGCGACTTTCATTCTTGGTTGCTTCCATTATTACATCTCGGAAATCTGACTTCGCCATTGACTTCGCAAATTTTTTCCTTGGTGGTATTGGAGGTGGAGTCTATACAAGTACAAATTAAATACAATTTTAAAATGTCATAAAAAAATTATTTATCCAAAGAATAATTCAGTAGTACAATGTAGCCATTCAAATGTTAATTTTAATTTTTTAAAATTTCTTTAGCTTTAACAAACTTCAAACAATTAGATGTTTTAACAAACCACAGTTAAAAGACAATCTCTTTAGAAATAAGGAGACCTGCAAATAACTTTTCTTGTTTGATAAACTTCATTAAAAGATGCAGACATTAATAACAGTAAATGTTGCATACTTGAACATATTAAGGAAATCTCCCTTATACAATCTAATTAAAATGTAACGTTGATACTTGCTCCCACTTTTTTTTTATTTGAATTTTATTTTGCCATTCCCACATCAGTAAATAAAGAAGAGTGTGTAGAATGTTAAATTTTAACTAAATAAGCTACCTGATGATATTTACCTTGGGTTTTTTAAATGTTGTAAATAAGGGATCAGCTAAAATATCATCAGCAGTTGGTCGCACCTTTGAATCCTTACATAACATCTTCTCTAAAACACTACATAACTGTGGACTATACTTATCTTTTGGCATTGGAGGTAGCTGAAAAAAAACTTACATTTTACATATTTTCAATATGGACTTTCCAATTCTTAATCTTTAATACAAAATATATGTATGTCCTTGCTAGGATTAATCATGAAAAACCCTAAAAATGCTTTCAGTCGCACTACAAGACTTCATCAACATGTTTAGTATTTGTACACGATGTAACAATGGGTAACTCAAACAATATGCACGCTGACTTAACAAATGAACATTGATGAAGAAATGAGACAAGTAAAAGAAATAGAAACCAACTAGAGGCTCTTAACAACTGTAGCTCACCAAGACTGGCAAATAAGCCTGAAGGTAAATGGTCTCATTTTCTAGTATGATAATAGACTTCAAGGTAATATGGCCCAATGTGTCAGGGGGGATGATCTTTGTATGCATGTCCCATTAAGGTTCTACATTTATGTAAAACTATGCTTCCTGCCATCTTGGATGTAATGTGGACTCACTAGACACATTTTTCAAAATGGGCAATCAAAGAACCATTGTGACCAAGTTTGGTTTCAATAAGAAAAGTCATTACAGAAGAGAAGATCTTTAAATGTGTTCTTCCCTATGGATCAAATGTTAAACTTAGTCCTGCTAACAGACATCTTGGATATGAAGCAAACCTCCAGACACATTTTTCAAATAAAGGGCTATGCCGAGCGCAGCATGATACGACCACAACATGTCGAATACTGAAATTTGAACAAGTGTAATTCAAAATGAATGAGGACACAGTAAAGAGCTTGATACAGTAATTAAATGGACACAATAAAGAGCTTGAATCAGTTGCAATTTTGGCCCCTTTGGCCCCTTTAGCTTGGAAACGTTAAAAGTTATGCCAAATTTGTTGACATACTACTGAAAGCTTATATCAAGAAGAATCCAAAGAAAAAAACTGATCGAAATCCGATGAATAATAAAGATTCCAAATATTTCGAAAAATTACAATTTTGGCCCCTTTGACCCCTTGTAGCTCGGAAACGGTAAGAGCTACGCAAAATTTGTTGACACACTACTGAAGGCTTATATCAAGAGGAATTCAAAGAAAAAAATCCCATCAAAATCCGATGAAAAATGAGAATTTTAGGTAATCCGCAAATTTGCAATTTTGGCCCTGTTCGGCCCCTCATAGCTGGGAAAGGAAAGAAATTAACAAAAATATAATAGCTGAACACCATATTAATTTTTCATAAGGAATCTAATGAAAAAAACTGCATCAAAATTGGACAAAAAATGAAAAAAATAGATTTTTGAGATTTCCCCCTTTTGGACCCATTTATCTCTTTAACGGTACATGTGATATGAAATCCATTGACATAATACTGATTGGAAATTTCCTTAAGATTACACTGAAAGAAACCCAATCAAAATCCGATAAATAATAAATATTCTACAGCCCAATATATGAAAACACCTAATTTGGCCCTTTTTGGCCCTTTTTAAAACTAGAGGCTCAGAGACTGAGTCTGTATCGCTCACCTGGCAAAATGCTTTTACGCCAAACATGACTAAAAAAGATGTTTTCTTACCAATGGGGTCAAAGGTTTAGCTATGTTCTTCATTAGCACCCATGTTTTTTTTTGTCTGATCCTATTGAAATGAATAATTTTTGCAAAGGACCTTCTATACATTTCAGAGATGATGACTATAAGGATGGTTATCTCATTCCTGGCACCAATGTTAAACTATATTCTGCACTGGAGGCCATCTTTTTTGTCAGATCCAAGTACCTTCCATACATCCTTACTGTAAAGATTGGTTGAATTTGCTTCAGTAGCGTCAGAGGAGATAGCAAATATATGCTTTTCCCATAGGGTCACATGTTAAACTATGTTCTGCGCTGGCGGCCATGTTTTTTCACAGATCGAAAAAATTTCAAGAAACTAAGAAAAGGACCTTCCATACATCATTCCTATAAAGTTTGATTCCATTTGCTCCAGTAACTTCAGAGGAGATAGCAAATATTTGCTTTTCCCATAGGGTCCCATGTTAAACTATGTTCTTCGCTGGCGGCCATGTTTTTTCACAGATCAAAAAAATTTCAGCAAACTAAGTAAAGGACCTTCCATACATCATTCCTGTAAAGTTTGGTTTAATTTGCTTCAGTAGCTTCAGAGGAGATAGCAAATATATGCTTTTCCCATTGGGTCCCATGTTAAACTATGTTCTGCGCTGGCGGCCATGTTTTTTTATGGATCGATAAAATTTCAGCAAACTAAGTAAAGGACCTATCATATATCATTCCTGTAAAGTTTGGTTTAATTTGCTTCAGTAGCTTCAGAGGAGATCACAAATATATGCTCTTCCCATAGGGTCCCATGTTAAACTTTGTTCTGCGCTAACGGACATGTTTTTTTACGGATCGAAAAAATTTCGGCAGACTAAGTAAAGGACCTTCCATACATTTTTCCTGTAAAGTTTGGTTCCATTTGCTTCAGTAGCTTCAGAGGAGATAGCAAATATATGTTTTTCCCATAGGGTCCCATGTTAAACTATGTTCTGCGCTAGCAGCCATGTTTTTTTGGCGGATCGGAAAAGTTTCGGCAAACTAAGTAAAGGACCTTCCATACATCATTCCTGTAAAGTTTGGTTCCATTTGCTTCAGTAGCTTAAGAGGAGATAGCAAATATATGCTTTTTCCCATAGGGTCCAATGTTAAACCTAAGTTCAGCGCTGGCGGCCATGTTTTTTTGGCAGATCGGAAAAGTTTCGGCAAACTAAGTAAATGACCTTCCATACATCATTCCTGTAAAGTTTGGTTCCATTTGCTTCAGTAGCTTCAGAGGAGATAGCAAATATATGCTTTTCCAATTGGGTCCCATGTTAAACTATGTTCTGCGCTGGCGGCCATGTTTCTTTACGGATCGATAAAATTTTGGCAAACTAAGTAAAGGACCTATCATATATCATTCCTGTAAAGTTTGGTTTAATTTGCTTCAGTAGCTTCAGAGGAGATAACAAATATATGCTCTTCCCATAGGGTCCCATGTTAAACTATGTTCTGCGCTAATGGACATGTTTTTTACGGATCGAAAAAATTTCTGCAAACTAAGTAAAGGACCTTCCATACATTTTTCCTGTAAAGTTTGGTTCCATTTGCTTCAGTAACTTCAGAGGAGATAGCAAATATTTGCTTTTCCCATAGGGTCCCATGTTAAACTATGTTCTGCACTGGCGGCCATGTTTTTTCACAGATCGAAAAAATTTCGGCATACTAAGTAAAGGACCTTGCGTACATCATTCCTCTTAAGTTTGGTTCCATTTGCTTCAGTAGCTTCAGAGGAGATAGCAAATATATGCTTTTCCCATAGGGTTCCATGTTAAACTATGTTCTGCGCTGGCGGCCATGTTTTTACACGGATCGAAAAAATTTCGGAAAACTAAGTAAAGGACCTTCCATACATCATTCCTGTAAAGTTTGGTTCCATTTGCTCCAGTAACTTCAGAGAAGATAGCAAATATTTGCTCTTCCCATAGGGTCCCATGTTAAACTATGTTCTGCGCTAGCAGCCATGTTTTTTCACGGATCGAAAAAATTTCATACATCATTCCTGTAAAGTTTGGTTCCATTTGCTTCAGTAACTTCTGAGGAGACAGCAAATACTGTGAAAGTACTATTGTTCGTGGGGTTCCAATTTTCGTGGATTTCGTGGTTCCCTTAAACCACGAAATTAAGTTCCAACGAAATTCATTTTTTTCCATTGAGATTTAATGTATGGAATTTGAAACCACGAATTTAAGTACCCAGGAAATAGTGATATTTATGTAAACCACGAAGATTGATGTCCGCGAATAAAAGTACAACCAGAGTATTTGCTTTTCCCATAGGGTCCCATGTTAAACTATGTTCTGCGCTGGCGGCCATGTTTTTTCACAGATCGAAAAAATTTCGGGAAACTAAGTAAAGGACCTTCCATACATCATTCCTGTAAAGTTTGGTTCAATTTGCTTCAGTAGCTTCAGAGGAGATAGCAAATATATGCTTTTCCCATTGGGTCCCATGTTAAACTATGTTCTGCGCTGGCGGCCATGTTTTTACACGGATCAAAAAAATTTCGGGAAACTAAGTAAAGGACCTTCCATACATCATTCCTGTAAAGTTTGGTTCCATTTGCTTAAGTAACTTCAGAGAAGATAGCAAATATATGCTTTTCCCATAGGGTCCCATGTTAAACTATGTTCTGCACTGGTGGCCAGGTTTTTTCACGGATCGAAAAAATTTCAGCAAACTAAGTAAAGCACCTTCCATACATCATTCCTGTAAAGTTTGGTTCCATTTGCTTCAGTAGCTTTAGAGGAGATAGCAAATATATGCTTTTTCCCATAGGGTCCAATGTTAAACCTAAGTTCAGCGCTGGCGGCCATGTTTTTTCGGCAAACTAAGTAAAGGACCTTCCATACATCATTCCTGTAAAGTTTGGTTAGAATTGGTCCAGTGGTTTCTGAGGAGATAGTCAAAATGTAAAAATTTTACGGACGGACGACGGACTACGGACGAAGACGGACGCCAAGTGATGGCAAAAGCTCACATGGCCTTTTAGGCCAGGTGAGCTAAAATGGGTGGTGACATTATATCCAAAACCAATCCCAACCTTCCTTTTGTGACGAGGAACATTATGTTAAAATTTCATAAGGATTGATCAACTAGAACTGAAGTTATCGCACGGAAACCACGCCGACGACAACACCAGTATCATACCAATATACGACCTCAAAAATGTTCTTGCGGTCGTATAAAAATACCAATGAAGGACAGTTATAACCATGTTTGGTTCCAACTAAAAGTAGTTTCAAAGAGGAAGGTCTATCTGGTAGCTATCTTGTTAGCTCACCTGGCCAAAGGCCATGTGAGCTTTTGCCATCACTCGGCGTCTGTCGTCCATCCGTCGTCCGTCCATCCGTTAACTTTTATTCAAAGATCTTCTCCTCTGAAACTGCTGGGCCAATACTAACCAAACTTGGCCTGAATCATCACCAGGGTGTGCTCTTTCAAGTTTGTGATTTTTATGCCAGTAGACCAAACAACATGGCCGCTGTAACTAAAAATAGAACATAGGGGTAAATTGCTGTTTTTTGCAAATAACTCGAAAACCGTTACAGATATCAAAAATCTGACGGGGTAAAAATGATCCGCATGATGAGATCTACCCGCCCTGCAATTTTGAAGAATATCCGATAATCCATCTTGGAGTTATTGCCCTTTTCCGTGAAATTTTCGGTTTTTTGTTACTTTTAGTCTTATATATTGAAAATGGTAGAAGATAGAAGTGAAGTTTAAATTACAAAAATGGTCAGCATAGTAAGATCCACATTTCCTGCAAGTTTGAAGAAAATCTGACGACCCACATTGGAGATATGGCCCCTTTTTCTTTGAATTTTCACGATTTTTTAACATTTTTACTTTTATTTCAAAAACTGTTTGAGATGGAGGTTAAATGTGAATTACAAAAGTGTTGAGCTTTTCCAGGACTACAATTTCTACATATGTCCAGCAGATTAGCATCTCATCCAAGATGGCCGCCACTAGGGAACATAGTTTAACATAGGACCCTATGGGAAATACATTCAAAGATCTTTTCTCCTGAAACCAATATAAGCCAATAGGAACCAAACTTGGATACAATTGTCCTTGGCTGGTCCCCTTTAAAGTTTGTGATTTTTATGTTCCTACCTCATCCAAGATGGTCGTCAGCACAGGACATAGTTTAACATAGGACCCTATTGGAAATGTATTCAAAGATCTTCTTCTCTGAAACTACTGAGCCAATTGGAACCAAACTTGATCACAATAGTCTTTAGGTGGTACCCTTGAAAGTATGTGATTTTTATGTTCATACTTCATTGAAGGTGGCTGCCAGCAGAGAACATAGTTTAACATAGGGACCCCATTGGAAATGCATCCAAAGATTTTTTCCTCTGAAACTACCAAGCCAAATTCAACCAAACTATGTCACAAAAGTCCTTGGCTTGTCCCCTTCAAAGTTTGTGATTCTGACGTTTGTACCTCATCCAAGATGGCCGCCAGCGTGGAAAATAGTTTAATGTAGGGACCCTATGGGAAATGCATTCACATGTCTTCTCCTCTGAACCTACTGAGCCAATTGGAACCAAGTTTGGTTACGATTGTCTTTGGGTATTCCCTTTCAAAGTTTTTAATTTTTATGTTTGTAACTCATCCAAGATTGAAAATGTAACATCTGGTGAACTGATTTATAGTATGAATGAGTGGTCTCATCGTGACAATGAATAAAACCAGTCACCAGGTGAGCAATACAGGCTCATGTGAGCCTCTAGTATTGCTGACTTGTCAGACATATTTTTCAAAGAGGACCAACATAGGACTATGATGACCAAGTCTGATTCCAATTAACCTAGTAGTTTCAGAGAGCAAGGTCTTTGAATGTGTTTTCCAATATGATTCAATGCTAAACTATGTTCCAAAATGGCGGCAATCTTGGATTTGATGGGGAATTGAGGGACTCATTTTCAAAGGGAACCAACTAAAGACAGTTGTGACCAAGTATGGTTCCAATTGGCCAAGTAGTCTCAAAAGAGAAGATCTTTGAATTTGTTTTCTCATATGGTCCAATGTTAACTATGTTCCCCTCTGACAGCCATCTTGGTTCTGATGGGGATTTGCTGGACACCTTGCTGGGACCAACTAAGGTCAGTTGTGACCAAGTATGGTTCCAATTGGCAATGAGGTCTCAGAGGAGAAGATCTTTGAATATGTTTCTCATAGGGACCAATGTTAAACTTAGTTTCACGTTGATGGTCAACTTGGATCTGATGGGGACTTGCCAGACACATTTTTCAAAGGAAACCAACTTAGGACAGTTGTGACTAAGTATGGTTCCAATTGGCCAAGTAGTCTCAAAGGAGAAGATCTTTGAATGTATTTCTCATAGGGGCCAATGTTAAACTTAGTTTCCCATTGGTGGCCATCCTGGATCTGATGGGGACTTGTCGGACACCTTTTTTCAAAAGGGACCAACTTAGGACAGTTGTGACCAATAAAGGGCAATACCGGGGTAACTCCTTTATAGGTATCCAAATTTTTCTCCAAATTTCTAGGTGGGTAGATATTGATATGCTGAACATTTTTGCAATTTAAAAGTGACCTCTATCTATTATGGTTTTTTGAATAAAATAAAAAACACTAAAATTTTGGAAAATTTTACAGAAAAAGGGCAACAACGCCAAGACAGGATTTCAGATTTTCTTCAAAATTGCAGGGTAGGTAGATCTTGTCTTGCTGATCACTTTTTCTTCCTGTCAGTTTTTTCATATCTGTAATAGTTTTTGAGTTATTTGGCAAAAACAACAATTTACCCAAATGTGCTACATTTGTATTTTTAGCAATGGCAGCCATGTTGTTTGGTCCTCGGACTAATCAAACACAATTGTGAAGTTTAGATACCCTGGTAATGATTCAGAGCAAGTTTTGTTAAAATTTGGCTCAGTGGTTTCAAAAGAGAAGATTTTTGAAAAAGTTTATGACGGACGGATGGACACAGATGGACGCCAAGTGAGGGCAATAGCTTACATGGTGTTTTGGGTCAGGTGAGCTTAAAATGGCAATTTTGGCTCCTTTTACCCCTTATTGCATTGAAATGGTAAAAGCAATGCCAAATCTGTTGACATACTAGTGAAAGCTTACAATAAGAAGAATGCAAACATAGGAATCCCATCAAAATGCAATGAAAAAGCAAATTTTCAGGTAAACTGCACATTTGAAATTTTGACCCCTTCTGCTCTCTCATAACTTGGAAAGAAAATGAGTTATCAAAATCTGATGGTGAAGGTATATGTAAATTTTCATATGGAATCTGTTGCAAAGATAATGCATCAAAATCGGACTAAAAATTGCAAAAAATTAAAATTTTGAGATTTGCCCCTATGGTGCCCATTTATCTCATGAAAGGTACATGAAATCCAGATTGGAAATTTCTTCAAGAGCACACTGAAAGAAGGCCCATCAAAATCAGATAAATTATATATATTTTACAGCCAAATATATGAAAACCCCAAATGTGGCCCCTTTTTGGCCCTTTTTTTTCAAAATGGAAGTTGCCACTATACCAAACTAGTCTTAGCTTTCCTTTTGTGCCAAGGAACATTGTAATAAAATTGCATAAGGATTAATAACTGGAACTTAAGTTATCAAAAGTGTCTACAGACAATGACGCAAAAACAACAACTTTTATGATAATGACAGCATCATATCATAATATGACCTCAAATCTTTTTTTTTAAGGTATAAAAAAAAATTCATATATTACCTCTCCATGTACAATTTTAAACACTAACTGTTGCATCAGCATAGCATCAAATGGACGTTCTAATGTAGACATCTCATAAATACAGACACCCATGGCCCAAATATCACTCTGTAATAAACATACATAGCATCAAATGGACGTTCTAATGTAGACATCTCATAAATACAGACACTCATAGCCCAAATATCACTCTGTAATAATCATACATTTTTGATTTTGTAAATTTGACTTTATACCAATATTTTTGCCAACAGCTAAAACATTTTCACAACTTGACTGATCTGTTGGTCCAGTTAAATTCACCAATAGCTACTGTAACAATTTCTATTCTGCAAATACTGAACAAGTTGGTTAATTTTTCATTGTGCTTTTCATACATATACCGTAATACTTCTGATCACTTTTAAGGAAAATCACCTTTTTTTAGGTTTCCTCAGTTTGTGTGCACCTTATTATTTTGTAGGACTTTTTCACTATGTGAGCTCCTAATCATTTTGTTGGAGCTCACACTTTGTTGGAGCTTTGTCAAATTGTACTACCTATTCACTATGTGGGAACCTCGTCACTTAGTATAGACATCATCAATTTGTAGTACCTCATTACTCTATGGGGACCTTTCATCACTATGTTGGGACCTAATCATTTTTTAAGATCTCGAAATTTTGTAGGAGCTCTCATTAGATCAGGGCTTTATCATTTTTAATTCCTCATTTCTTGGGACCTCAGCACCTTTTATCACTATGTGGGATTGAAATCATTATGTAGGATCTCATCTGTTTGCAGGAGATCTCACTTTGTTGGGGCTTCATCATTCATCAATGTATGGGGACAGTATCATTTTGTAGGACCTTATCATTTTGTCTGACCTCATGACTTTGAGGGACTTCATCTCTTTGTGACATCACTTTGTGGTGGACATCGATTCATGGGGATCTCATCACTTTGAGGGACTTCATCTCTTTTAGACATTATTTTGTTGTGACATCAATTCATGGGGATCTCATAACTTAGTTGGGACTTGATCATTTTGTTGGAATCTCATTTTTTTTTTTTAGGACATCAGCAGTTACTTAGGGGGAATAAGCATTTAGTGGGATCTCATCTCTTTATTGGAACATCATCATTTTGTACATGTATGTACCTCCTCACTATGTAGTGTCATCATTTTATATGGACCTAGTCATTTTGTATTTTATAGGACAACATACTGTATAGTTGTTATATTTCTCTGGGTATTAATTTTTGTGCTATTGTGCTTTGCACGAAAAACGCAAAAAATTTATACCCGCGAATATCATACTGTAAACATGAATGTAAATGAAAATAATGATGTTATCGAACGATGCGAACAAGTCCAAGACAATAAACCGCAAAATTTCATGCTGCAAATATAAAACCCTATACATAAACCATGCATGGACCTCATGGCTTTATGTTGTTCTCATTACTCTGTTGGTTAAACAAGTGTAAAGTTCTATTGTATGTGTCATTGTGTTTGAATTTAAAACAACTTCACAAAATTGTTGATTTGCTGTAAATGGACCTTCTAATTAAAAAAAAATTACCTACTTAAAAAAATTACTGTATTGTCATTATTTTTTTTGACACTTGAAATCACAATTATTTAAGGATTTTGAAAAATAGTTGTAAAAATTAAGTTATCAAAAGTTTTGAGGTGAATTTTCAATATTTACAGTTAATGTATCCATTTTTCAAATGAATGACATTAAATCAATAAAATGATTATACTTTCGTGTTGTTCGCAGGAAAAAGTTGACCACTTAGATAATTCGAGAATCGATATCGGCCAAGCCACATCCTACCTTGAATCATGATCAATTCAAGTTGTCCCCCTTTGTTTATGCTCATGTTTGGTACCGTCATTTTCAGTGAAAATTTTTTAGCAGATTGCCTTTCAAAATAAGCCCCTACCTATAGCTACTCGTTAACTCATTAGTCAATTATTAGCAAACCAACATTTTTTTAACAATGACTTTATTTTTACATGTCACTTGTTCAAGAAAGAAAATCATGTATTATAGCTTTTTGCATGATTTTTTTTTATATTAGCTACACATTAGTGGGTCTAGAAATATTACCTTTGTATCATAAGGCTTACAGGCAAAAATCTCAGGACTCATATAGTATGGACTACCACAAAATGTCACAGCTTTAGCATTTGGTCTCTCTAATACCCTGTTAATAGATCAGACAAATATATATTACATACATAGTGTGATGGTACAACTTGTTTTATCAGGAAGAGTTGGTTGAATGAGCTGTATTACTACAAGTCGTGCTAGCGATGCAGATCATTCAACTGACAAGACCTGATATAATTATGTTGTACCATCAACTCTTTGTATATGATATATTTATCTAACATTGCACTTAAAATAATTGAATTCATGCAACATCACAGTATTTTGTTTCGTTTTGGTGGAGGAACTACTTGATGATTTTGTTTTGACTCTTTGACATCTTGCTTTTGTTGACATGCATGGGTGACTTCGTGCCTTTCTTTTATTGCTGCGGTCAAGGAAGTGGCAAAACTTTCAGTTTACTGAAATTAAGATTTACACCCCAAGCTCTCTACCTTTCATTGACTTGCCGTCAAAGACAACATTGTATACATTTGTCAGGTTTTCACGTCTGATATGTCTACAATGTAGACATTTGACATCGATGACTCTAACACATTGTGTAAGCTTGGGATGTTAATCTTGACCTAATTAAAATAAAAGTTTTGCCACTTCCTTGACCGTTTCAATATCAACACTGTATTGTTATACAAATTTTTGTGTCAGACACTCTCTACTAGATAATATTTCTGATGTAGAAAAACACTTGTAATGTTAGATAACTTAAAATTAACAAATGACTATGCAAAGCGTAGATTTGATGACCACATCAAATCATACAGGAATGCTGCCAGAAAATCACTATGGACATCGTAAAATGTAAAGTGAACTTTATTTACTATTATCCTATGCAAAATAAAAAAATAGTTTACTACATGAAGATCCAATTTAACAAACCCTGATTACATCTGTTTAAAAATAAAAATACATGCTATCCTAACTCTTTCTTTTTTTTTTGTCATCTGTTTGTTTGTATGAATGACTTGTATTTATTGTAATCTAATATGAATGGCCTACCCTATAGGTTCTATATTCACTATAATATTTGTGAAGTTTATGGAGACATGACAATAAAAACTCCTGATATTAATAATGTTTAAATATTTTTATATATGATTGTTCTTTCCAAAATTTTACAGTCACAAAAAAAACTGATAAATACCACTCTTTGGAGAACAAATCAAGAAATTTTACACTGGTGAAAACAAATCAAGAAATTTTACACTAGTGAAAATTACCCTCTGTACAGTTTTCCTCTTATTCTTTTTTATATATAGAAAGATATACATGTATAAAGCTTTACATGAAACAAACAGAAACTAGAGGATGACATGCCCCCGCGCAAGGTTGAATCAAATTGGGATTTTCTAGTAATATTTGTGTCTGTAAGAAACATATGATGCCCCCGCTAAACACGTTATTCTAGGTTGCACAGATTAACTACCGGTATGTACCCTCTATTACTAAATCCCCAAAAAATTATAAGTTGAGCAATGTATATTTTTGAAAAAAAATGAACCGAAATCAAAATACATACCAGTTGCACATCTTCAATATAGGTACAAATGAACTGCAAAATTAAAGCTTCCTAGCCTCAAAACTCTAGGAGGAGTTGTTCAGACAATCTGTGTACCCTGTATTAATAATTCATCCAATAAATGACTAAGTTCAACGATGTGTATTTTTTCCAAAAATGCATCAAAATCAAAATCCTTCCCACATGCACATTTTCAATATAGGTACAAATGATCTGCAAAATAAAAACTTCCTGCCATCAAAACTGTATTAGGAGTTGCGTGGACAAACTATGTACCCTCTATTACAAAATCACCCCAAAAATGACTAAGTTCAACAATGTATATTCTTGACAAAAATGCGCCAAAATCAAAATCCTTACCACATGCACATCTTCAATATAGGTACGAAAGATCTGCAAAATAAAACTTCCTAGCATCAAAACTGTAGAAGGAGTTGCGCAGACAAACTATATACCCTCTATCACAAAATCACTAAAAAATGACTAAGTTCAACAATGTATATTTTTGACAAAAATTAACCAAAATCAAAATCCTTATCACATGCACATCTTCAATATATGTACAAATGATCGGCAAAATAAAAACTTTCTAGCATAAAAACTGTAGGAGGAGTTGCGCGGACAAACCATGTACCCCCCTCGGACAGACAGACAGACGGACGGAAGACGGACGGACGGATGGACGGACGAGGGTAAAACAATATACCCCCTGACTTATCGTCGCAGGGGCATAAAAAAAATTGTAAGACATACTTTGCTAGGCCAAGATCTCCTAATTTTGCCACCTGATCAGGGCCAGTAAGGAAAACATTCTGTGTTTTTATATCTCTGTGTAATACTCTTCTTCCATGGAGGTACTGAAAAAAAAAGAAGATATTAAGCTTTTAGTTTCAGCAAACTAAAAATGATTTCTTTCACTGACCTTTAAGATCATTATTATAATTTATGTATGGGTGTTAAAAACCTGAATAGTTCCAACCTGATAAATCAATCTTCTGATGACATTCATGAAAAAAAATACTAAGAAGTGTCTCCCTTTGCATAGGTCTGTGCTTATCTGGTTTGCTGTTCCTAGCTCTGCCCTTACCTGGTTAATTCTATTGACTTGGTTTTCTGAATAGTTCTCCCATTAAGTGGTTATTTGGCTTAGCTTGATGTTCTGCCCTTAATTACCTTGTTATTTGGATTGATTAGATGTGCAAAGCTCTTCACAAAGCTGGTTACTTGGATCGTCCAGCTGTGAAACGCTCTCCACCAAGCTGGTTATTTGCCTTGTCCTGCTGTGCATACATGTAGCTCTACCATTAGGTGGTTATTGGATTTGTTTGTTGTGTATTGCTTTGCCCTTAGTTGGTTATTTTGCCTTTTTTTTTTTGCTGTACATGGTTTTGCCCTTAGCTGGTTATTTTTAAAAGGAGTAATAGCAAGTTTTTGATTGCCATCCTTTCCCAATCACACACTCTGTTATATTCACTGTCTGAATATTTTTATACATAGAATGATTTCTGATATTTCTTAAAGCTTCATTTTTTGTGTATTTATATGTTCAGCCAATTAAATTTTCTGACAGTTTCTTATAGTTCATAGCAGCAGACAGATAAACAGAAACAGAGCAACTGAAATAATAATCCAGATATTGGGTTTTTTATTCATCACCCACAAACTTAATTTCTGTTATTTATGACTACCTTTATGCATGAAACTTGTAAAATCATAGAGAAACAAAATCCCACTCTGTTTGCTTTTGAGTTACTACATTTTTCCATTCTCCATGGTTAAATTCAAATAACTAAAGCTCACATGTTGAAAACCTTGAAATTTTTGTAAAGAATTTGGTGGAGTAAACAACTTACACCAGAAGGAGATTCTATACTTACTTGTAAACCACTGCAAATGTGACGAAACCATCTAACAATTTGATCTTCACTAAAACTTCTGCCATGATGCTGTTCTTGCTCTATAAGTTCTGATAAATCACCACCATCACAGAACTCTGTTACAATACACAAAGCACCTTTCTCTTGGAATGAATCAATATATGCTATGATATTTTCATGTCTAAAATCAGATAACAATCTAGCTTCTCTTTCTGCAGCCTCTCTTTCATCTGCTGGTGATTTGCTCAGATCAATTACTTTCATAGCATACTGCAATTAAATAAAAAAAATAATATATATAATATAAATTGTAATACTGAAATACCTGATAGATTGTGTTTACCTTAAACTTTCAAAGATTATTTCAGCATACACATGTATGTTATTTATAACATTATAATGCTTCGTTCACACGTAATTCTATTTGATTCGTATTCGAAATGTATTAAACTAATATGCATTAGTTTTTGTTTTACTTATATTAGAACGGGGTATTAAATGCTCATCGAAAGCTTTTCGATATGTATTCGATGAGCCCTATAAGTACGCCTGAACACACCATGAAAGACAAAAGAGAATATAGAGTACAGTTCATCTCTTGATATACCTGACTAAATGTCAGATATACCAGGTATCTCTTGCCATTGATGTTACAAAAACTAAGTATTTGTGTCAGTGAAATAACAAATTACTGAAGTTCCTGAAAATTATGTATTCTAATGAATGCAGTACTGATACAATTTAAGGACAAGACCAATTACATGTCTGGACCAGCATCACTGTCACTCATGTTCAACGGAGAAAGTGTTTTTTTTTTCCCAACCTAACAGAATGTCATGTATAAGTTTGCAAATTCAAATAAGTATTCATTTATCTTATTACCAAAACATTCTTCAAATGCAAGTTTATATAATTGAGATTATATTAAGTTCAATCCTATTACTGTAATAGACACAAAAAAAGAAGAAAAAAAACAAAACTGAATGTACAAAGTTGAACAAAGCATAAAATAAAAATAGTCCATTTCACTTCACTATACCTTAGTTTCAAATAAACACATACTTAGTTTCTTTATGTGAAAATATCTGAAAGCCTTGCAAAAATTCAAGAATACCTGCCCATGATCAGTGCGTTCAAATCTCTGCAACATCTCTGGACATAAACTGAGTACTATGATGATATAATATGATGAAATAAAGGATTAAGTTCAATAATGAGTAAATTTGACATTTTTAATCAATACTGGCCTAAAGGGGAGGTTCATATCATCAATGTGTTCAACAAACTGTGCAAACTTTCAGAGGTATTTAGTCAAAGATGAAAATGTTTCAGATTACACAAACCAGGTATTTTAATGTTAAAATACATGCTGAAAAAATTTCAACAATGCATAAATTCGACATTTTTCATTCAAATCTGCCAAAACAGGGAGGTGCACATCTTCAATGTGTTAAAAACAACTGTGCAAAGTTTCAAAAGCATCAGGTATAAGGTATCAGAGTTTCAGATTACACTCAGTACCAAAATTTGATGTCAAAAAACAACTGTGCAAAGTTTCAGAAGTATCGAATTAAAGGTGTCTGAGTTTCAGCATGTTCAGATTACACAATCTTGGTACCTCCCAAAGTGTGACGGATGCACGGATGGAGTCGAGCAGCTCCTAGACCTGCGGCCAGTGACAGTTTGTGACGCAGGTAAAAAAAAACAATTAATTTGTATGCTAGCATGCACTGCAGATTTTTTTTTAAAAATTGGGAATCTGATTTTGTATTTCTAAGCTGTTTTGAAGAAATATGTCTTGTATGAAGAAATGGCTAAAATATTTGATCGTATGCAAAAATTTTAAAATTCTTAGTCTTGGACATTTTCAGGAATTAAAGTTGGAACTGGAATCAAATTCTGAAAGGTTATTGTGATTATTATTTACAGTCTATATGCAACATTTCTACATCAAAATTAAAGTCCTTATTCTCAGTTTTGTTTTAACATTGTTGATAAATGGACCTGAATAGAAAATTTAGCCAAAATCATTGAAGTGAAAAATATAGGTTTAGGTGACAGAATTATTTTCTGGTATATGGATGTCGGTTACTAATAAATGTATCCACCACTTACCAGTAATCATCAGTCTATGGCATGTAGGTGCTGAGATATGGTGCAAACAAAAACATAGAAAACAGCCACAGCCTGCTAAGCTCACCTCGTTGCGCAGCAATATGTCAATAAACAGGAATGGGCTATAATCATTCTTTATTTTATAACAGATTCAGTCATGCATAAATTGTAGTTTACAGACTGCATCCGAAGCATGCATTGTTGTTGTCATCCATAATTGCATCATACATACCAATATGATTGATGTGGGCAATGTCAGTAAGCGGGAATGGACTTTAACCATTCTACCGAACCAAGTCACTCATGCGTAAAATGTAGGTCAGAGACAGCATCCGAAGCATGCATTGTTGTTGTCATCCCAAATTGCATCATACATACCAATATGCTTGATGTGGGCCATGTCAGTAAGTGGGAATGGACTTTAACCCTTCTACCTAACCAAGACGCTCATGCATAAAATGTAGGTCAGAGACAGCATCCCAAGCATGCATTGTTGTTGTCATCCACAAATGCATCATACATACCAATATGGTTGATGTGGGCCATGTCAGTAAGCCAGAATAGACTATAACCATTCTACCTTACCAAGTCCCTCATGCGTAAAATGTAGGTCAGAGACAGCATCCGAAGCATGCATTGTTGTTGTCATCCCAAAATGCATCATACATACCAATATGGTTGATGTGGGCCATGTCAGTAAGCGGGAATGGACTTAAACCATTCAACCTAACCAAGTCGCTCATGCATAAAATGTAGGTCAGAGACAGCATCCGAAGCATGCATTCCAGTCGTTATCCCAAAATGCATCAGGCATACCAATATGGTTGATGTGGGGCATGTCAGTAAGCAGGAATGGACCTTAACCATTCTTCCTAACTGGACGCCCACACTAGGGGTATCATATAAGCCCCCCCTCACTTCGTGAAGTGAGCTAAAAATTCATTGAAAAAAATAAGTCCAAGTAAAAGAAAAATACGGGAAAAAATTGGCAAAATTCCTTTCAAGAAAAAAACTTGGGATACAAAAATTAGTTGTACTGAATATAGTGTAATAATTTCATCAATATTGAATATGAGGTTTTGAATTTGAGAAAGTTATTGATGTTCTAAAAAAAGTTTAACATTTGGGTTAACCAAATGTTAACGACGCCGACTATGCTGACAACTATGACAGAATCTATGATCACTATGTCTCGCAGTCACTACATTTGTGGCAGGCTAGACAAAAATATAAAACAGCTATTCCAAAACATGCATGTGTACTGTGATACAATGTACTTAATGTTCTGTACTACATGTACTAACAAAGATATATGTAGCCATTGACTCTCAATAAAAGCTGACTTCATTTCACTTTCATCACTGGATCCATGTTTTGCATTTAAAAATTACCTTGTTAAAGAACGATTAAGGAGGGGCATCTTGGAAGATTTCTTCCAAAAATCCCACCACCTTTTCCATGTTTCCTCAATTTAACTTTTCATGGCTTGGAAAATATTTTACAAACATTTAAACACACTAGTACTGCTTTTTCCATGTTTGAGTTTCAGTATTTTCTGTGTCATACCTCACATCCCTTTCCATTTTCCCTTGCACTTTTTCAACAATCCCAAATCATTCAAACCAAAAAAGAACAATTTTGCTTCTCGCTTACTATACTTTTTGCTCCAATACTTTGGAATTCATCACCACTTTGTTTTATGCTTTTATGATTTTTTAGTTCATGTTTTGATTATGTGCATGTAACACATTATAATTGATTTGTAATACATACTAATATATGTTTTAATGATAGTCTGCATGTCATTTTTTTTCTGTATGTTTTTGTGTGTATGCTTAACATGCTTAAGTGCTCTTATGTTTAATAGGAGATTTGCTAATTATGGAGTTTCTTTGCATCTTTCTTTTTTTTAAATTTTCACTGAAACAAGATCAATTAACACCAGACAAGTCGTCATACATGAAGAAACCCTTATAAATAAGCACTCTGAAATCTGTTGAGAAATAAGACAAAACAAATAGACACATGAAAGGTCATATCAGTTTGATAAAGTCTCTAAGATGAAGTTTGGAACTTCTAACAGGTCAAGGGAAAATAATTTTTACATTTTGATTTATTTATGTTGGTTGTTTGTCTGGTCTGAAGTTGCTTCCCTTTAAATAAGTGTATAAAACATGATGTCAACATTAATTTGGGAACTCCGTTTAACATGTTTAAATTGGCAAATGGTCAGTTGAGTGTACACCTTGTGTGTCATTTTACGCTTGTTGTAATCTATACATATGTATATTCTTAACTGACTGTGTGCAAGTTTAATATTGCTTTGTATGTAAATGTATTTTGGTTCAAAAGCTCATAGGGAGCTCAATTCATGTTTACTGTTACTTATTCTTGCCAACTTTAAAACACCTTTTTTTTTAACTCTTAAGCAAGAAAGTGGCTGATCATGAAGAGTTATTAAAACCATCCCAGAGATGTCACATAATCACTTGAGAAGGACAAGCCTGTTAACATCAATTTTAAGGGAAGTATGCTTCTAATCAAATATAGAAAGTTAATTGCTTTCCTAACCCATTTAAGTAAGTCATGTAAGTAGAATTGCGACAGTGTTGCTATTCAAAATTGATAATAACATACAGTATAAACCTCAATATTCACTTCCCTGTCAATATCAAGACCTGTTGAGTAGTTATTTGTCAATAAATAGCGTGGGTAGGCAAAAATAATAACAACATGGATTCTCTGTATCAGTATTTGTTAGACATGTTACATTGTAGATACAAGGGAAAATATTTTCAGGTACTATGAAATAATTAACCTTTATAATGCACTCTGTTTGAGTTTATTGAATCGGTTCTCTAATCTCCCAATAAATTTTTTTGCAGCAGTTCTTTAGATGGCAACAAATTTTTGTCATGTGCAGAATTTTGATCAGAGCTTTAGCATTTCAGGCTTAAAGCTCCAATATTTCAGAGCTTTGATTTATGGAGACCCAATATAAATCAACTTCTTTTATTGCAACTTTAATTTCTGCAGTGTACAAACCATCAAAAGAATTAACAGATAATTTTCTATTTTCATTTTGACATTATTTGATTTCACAACCAGTTTCCTACTTTCTGTTTCAATAAAATTATTTTTGCAGTCAAAATTGAAAAGCATATAGATCGTTTTTACAATATAATTCTAATGCAATACTAATGTTTTCACTGAAGAATCATTACCGAGTAGGTAAAGGGCATATACCTTTTTATCTGAGTCACATTTATCACAACATAAAAATACTTTTCCAAAAGCCCCTTCTCCGAGAGTCTTTTCCAGTTTAAACTCTATTGGACCCGCTGCCGCCATCTTTCGCTCTTAACTTAACTGACTGAAAGATGTCTGCATTAATAAAAGAAAATTCTGTCCATGAACAAGTCACATTAACTACCAAAACACAGAAAGGTAGATATGGTTCACTAAATTTTACTTCCTATGACAGCAACCGGAAGTATAGAGTTATTTCCCTTCTGCTGGAATGAAAATGTTGTCTTGGACTCTCAGAGAGGTTAATTACATATATATGAGTGGTAAACGCTCGTGTTTGCACATCAAACTCAACCATACGTATGAATTATTTATGAATTTTCCCAAAAGTGGACTGTGTCTATCTAGAGGGGCATTTTTTCTCTCGCCCTCTCGCACATTTTTATGAAAACAGCACACAGGCACTTGTTTTGTAAAAAATGTCAATCCCTCTCTCTCTTCTTCCACAGGCACTTGTTAAAAAAGTTTCAGTCCCTCCCTCTCTTCTTCCTCTTAGAAGGAGGGAGGGACTGACATTTTTTATGAAACAAGAAGAGAGGGAGGGACTGACATTTTTTATGAAACAAGAAGAGGGGGAGGGACTGACATTTTTTATGAAACAAGTGCCTGTGAACTGGGACTATACTAGTCCCAGCTGTGAAGCAGCACCTGTTTGTAACAAGTATAGTAGATTCTCATGATATCGTGGGTTCCATTATATCCTGGTATTCAAGTACATTTCAACTTAATTTTTACCGTTTCTATGTAGCTACACAATGTACATACCGCGATATTCGAAGCTACCATTTTATATAAAATAAACTGTACGGGACTTAAGCAATACTGGCTAGATTGAAAATTGTTCATCAATTATGAGCTTGCATGTTAGCAAGGGGTAGAGTTAAACACTGATATTCCAAAACACCAATACTTCAAAGATACAGTCTGCTGTCAAATGCTTGGAAATTTTCCAGTGTATCTTAACTTAAAGTTGTCTTCATTTGAAAAATTCTGTAGACCTCATTTATGTCCAATTTTCATAAAAGTTGTACCACAAAAAAGAGCTTGACATTCAGTTTATTTCTATTATTTTCATATAATTATCCCTGCACTTTCGAATACATAGGGTCATGCTGTCAAGACTATGAATGAACGAAAAATATGTATGCATGTTAATTTTGATATAAAACTTAACAACAAAAGGAAGAAGAAATAAAAATCAAGTGATAAAAACTATGAAAACAAATCAATACTGAAGACAATCCATCTGTCCATTACATTTTCTTGCAACACGAACTCCTACAATTTTTAGTTTGTCTCAACAAAGTTGAGGGGGGATTATTGGAGTACCCCCGGCGTCCACGTCCACATTTTGGTGTATATCTCAGCAACTATACATGGTAGGGTTATCAAACTTTATATGCAGATGCATCTTGGCTTGACTCACAGTCAACTATACATGGTAGGGTTATCAAACTTTATATGCAGATGCATCTTGGCTTGACTCACAGTGTCCGAGAAAATAAGGCCTCTTTGACCTATATTTTCCACATGAATGACTTACATTCAAGTTTAGGTCCAATTTCAGATCTCAGTCTTCATACATGGTAGGATCTTGTCACCATACATATGCATGCATCTCTTATGGCAGGTCAGTATCCAGGCAAAATGAAGTCAATTTGACCTATATTTTCTGCTTGAACGACTTACATTCAAGTTTACGTCTAAGTTCAGATCTCAATCACTATACCTGGTAGGCTCATGTAATCAGTAATCTTGTATATGCATGCATCTTTGATAGTAGGTCAGAATCCACTCAAATAGGGTCACTTTGACTTATATTTTCAACTTGAATGACTTACATTCAAGTCTATGTCTGAGTTCAGATCTCAGTCACTACACATGGTAGAATCATGTAACCTTGCATATGCATGCATCTCTGATGATAGGTCAGCATCCAGGCAAAATTAGGCCACTTTGACCTATATTTTCTGCTTGATTGATTTACATTCAAGTTTATGGATCAAGATGAGTTCATTTCTCAGTCATTATACATGGAAGAATAATTAAAACTTGCAAATGCATACATCTCTAACAGTAGGTCAGCATCCAGACAAAATTAGGTCACTTACCTATATTTTCTGCTTTGACGAAATATGTTACCTTGCATATGCATATTCATACATCTCAATTGGTAAGTCAGCATCCAGGAAAAATTAAGTCACTTGACCTATGTTTTCTGCTTGATTTACTTACATCAAAATTTACTGAAGAGTTCAGATTTCGGTCACTATACATGCAGGGAACATGTAAACTTGCATATGCATATGCATCCCTGATAATAGCTCAGCATCGGCAAAATTAGGTTACTCTGACAATGTGCCATAACAAGGCGACCTTTGTAATTGTTGATTGCCTATTTTTGAATTAAGGACTTTTAATTTTGTTATAGAATTGTTGCATATACATTGTATGATGCAGATGCACAATAAGCTTTCGGATTTTTGATATTGGTATTGGTGCAAACAAGAGCCCGAAAAATGTCTTATTATCCCTCGCCCAACGAAGTTAGGGAGGGGATATAGCGTTTGACCCGTTCGTCCGTTTGTCCGTTCGAACTTAAGACCATATATCTTTTGAATAACAAGTGGTAGATGGACAATGTTTTGTCCATGGATGCATCTTGAGGAGAACTTGAGGTTGATATATAGAATAGGTGGATTTGACCTACATTTCCTGCATGAGTGACTTAGGTTAAAGTTTTTGTAGGAGTCCAGATCTGGGATACTACAACTTGTAGAGGAATAATATTTTGTATGTAGATGCATCTTGTAAAGTTACGAAGGTCCAGATAAAAATTAGGTCACTTTGACCTACATTTCATGCATGAGTGATTTAGGTTAAAAGTTTTTGTAAGAGTCCAGATCTGGGATATTACAACTTGTAGAGAAATAATATTTTATATGTAGATGCATCTTATAAAGTTAGGAAGCTCCAGATAAACATTAGGTCACTTTGACCTACATTTCATACATGAGTGACTTAGGTTAAAGTTTTTGTAAGAGTCCAGATCTGGGATACTACAACTTGTAAAGGAAAAATATTTTGTATGTAGAGGTGTCTTGTAAAGTTAGGTCACAACATTTCTTGCATGACTGGCTCAGATTTAAGTAACAAGCCAGATCTTGAATAGTACAACTTCCTTGAGTGCTTATATATAATTATTTTACTAGACAAACATTCAATAAACGGGCAAGGGGATTAGCTGTCGTTTCTGACTGCCCCTTCTCTTGTTTTGATACCTGTGGCATGCGATGTGAACTCCTCCTACACCCTGCTGGATTTTGATGAAATGTTAAACAGTTGTAGTACACTACCTGAAGATCTTCATGAAATTATATGGTTGCTTCCCGATATTTTCTGGAAATAGAGGGAGAAGGAACCTTGTCAGCACATGTCCTCTTTAAACGGATACTTACATTTTGATGAAATGCCACACAGTTGTAGTACGGCACCTGAAGATATGCTTGAAGTAATATGGTTGCTGTCTGAAATTTTGAAGGGGAGATAATTCCTCTTTGAATTGTTTTCTGGAAAAAAGGGGGAGGTATAAAAATCAGTCAGGGAAACCACTGGTACAAGTGATTTTTAAATCACTGCTATAAGTAATTTGAGAGCTCTTTTAACAAAATTCCAAATTGTGTATAAAATCTAGAATTGCTCAGATGGTTTACTCATTAGATTTGTTGTAGCCATCCCATATAAAGAAATAGCATGTGTGACATCTCTTAAGTATATATTTGTAAAGAAATCAATGACATACTAAGAGAATTTCAAGATTTTGTGAAGGATTTTTTACTTTTAATGCCATTTTCAACACTGGTTTTCCATTATAAAATAATGGTGTTCAATCGGATGAAAATACCAACCGATTATCTATGATAATCAGATAGGCTTAACCGACCGATTATCGGTCATAATCTGTTATCCTGCAATTCCTCCTTTAATTTTGCTTTAGGACTTTTGAATATGTGTCTATAGTATGAAGTTCTTGCTTTTCATCGGAACCAATGAATATATTCTTATATTCTAAACAGTTTAGTTTGTAAATGTGAAATTTGTACATACAAATGTACATAATAAAGCATTAGTTCCTTTGCTTAATTTAGATAACCACCGACTTTCACCCTTAAACCTATGGACTACCTGAAGAATGTTTTGACCAAGTTTGGTTCTAATTTGCCTCTTAGTTTTTCAATTGGGAAGATCTTTGAAATTGTTCCAATAGAATTCAGTGTTAAACTATGATTCACTGGCAGCCATTTTGATAGAATCAAAACTTGATGGACATATTATAATATGTCTAAATGAGTCTATCTGAGGTGCATTTTGAAGAAGTTTTGTTGCAATAGTACTGATAGTTTCAGAGAAAAGGATTTAAAAATATGGTCCCATCAGGTCTGATCTTACACTATGCTCCCTGATGATGCATATGGCCATTTTGTCTCTGGTATAGAATTTTTTTCACAAATTTTTATACCCCCGCTCTGAAGGAGGGGTATATTGTTTTACATCTGTCGGCCCGTCCCAGGGATGGGGTCAATTACATTGAAAAGTAATTAATTAAATTACAATTACTTTCCCAAAATGCTCAATTAAATTACAATTACAATTACAAGGATTTTGGAATGTAATTAATTAAATTACAATTACTTTGCAAATGTAATTAATTAAATTACAAATTACATCTGAAGCCAACATTTTGTTTTTATTATTTATTTTCAAAAGTTATTTATCATGCTATCAAATGAAAAGGACTCTAAGAGCCATGAAGGAAAGCATTTCATACCTATTATTGCAAAATTAATAAACTACCAAAAAATTGACCATTATGAATACTGATAAACTTTATCTACATCAAATGTCCAAATGCATTGTTCTCTAGCCTAAACATATCAGACTCAAAAGTTTATCGATTCTCTTTACTGTGGGGTGGTTATTTACTGACTGGCAAGTTAACTTGGTAAAATTTGGAGTTATGTTGAATTACCTTAATTTGCAGGCAGCTGGCATGTATCTAACTCTCATGTATAACTATTACTTGAATGTGCGAGTAAAATATTTATGAAAGCTCAGCAGACATTTTAAACACATCAACAGAACATTCATTTAATCAGAAAGGTGTCATCCTGGTTTGCCCACTTTTAATTAGAGGCAAAAATAAACATAGTGGGCTGTGTTGTTTTAACAATTAAAGTTTGTTTCTAACTTGTATTTAATATTTACCTGTATATCAAAATGACATATTAACAAGAATAAAATAAATTGAAATTTAAAATAATTTTCATATCATTAAAAATTTTTTTTTTTTATTTTGAGTATAATAATATTTTAACAAAAATACTGTTTCATGGGTACATTGATGACAGATAGTAAATAGTTTACTAGTACATAAAATAATGTTAAAAATCATTAAAATTTGAGAATTTGTACATGTATTTAAAAGGTTGATTATAATGCCTAAAGGCACTAATCATGTCAAATTAGACACTAATCAAGTCTTGTTTATCACTGAAACAAAAGTAAATATGACAAACAACTGATTAGAAGCCATCTTGCTATAGGCATTTATAATAAAATTCAATCAACATATTATTAACTGTCTATACAACAATAATTTTAAATTTAATTTATATTTCAATTAATTTAATGTCAATAGTTGCTCTATTAAAACATATAAAAAAACAAAAAAATGCATCGGAGGAAACAGTAATTTGCACAATGTTCACATTTGAAAACAAGAGAGAAAATGCCTATTCTTGTATATTAAAAATACCAAGTCATAGACTCATAATAATATTTTGTGTAAAGAAACTATCTGAACTTTCTTGAATAGGAGGTAGCCATCCACTCTCTTTTAGCATGTATATGTAATTGAATGTAATTGAAAAAGTAATTGAAATTACAACCCTTTTTTGATAAGTAATTAATTAAATTACAATTACATGTTATTCAAATTTTTGTCAATTACACATTACTTCCAACTACATCAAAATTTGTAATTAATTACAATTAATTACAATTACACATTACAATTACCCCATCCCTGGCCCGTCCGTCCGTCCATCACGCATATTTTCGTCGCATTTTTTTCAGCAACTACACATGACAGCCACTTGATATTTGGTATTATGCATCAGAATGGGGTCTTATACTGCGCCTCCCCTTTTCGGCCATATCGGATCACCATTTCCTATTTACTGACTTTATGCCTTTCTTACTTTTATTTTCAAAATGGGCCTTTTTCATCACATTTTTCTCAGCAACTATACATGACAGCCATTTGATATTTGGAATTGGGCATCAGTGTTGGGTCTTATACTGTGCCTCCCCTTTTTGGCCGAATTAGATCATCACTTCCTGTTTACCGACTTTGTGCCTTTTTAACTTTTATTTCCAAAATTATGACTTTTTCGTCACATTTTTCCAAGGAACTGCACACGACAGATACCGTACTTGTACTTCATATTTGGTATGGAGCTTCTGGGAAGGGTACTATACTGCATCTCCTTTTTTCAGCCATATTGCTGTACTACTTTCTATTTACAGACTCCATGATTTTTTTTACTTTCATTTTCCAAGTTGAACTTTCTCGTCATTCTTTTCTCGGTAACCACACATGCAATTGTGTAAATGCTTGTATTATGTCCACACTTGTACTGTGTCCACGCACACTTAATTTTGCACTGACCATATTGATTCAGGGTTCAATGAGCTTGGATATAACTGGCTGCCATTCGGCAACAGCTTTCGTTTGTACAAGGGATAACCCAAGGATTACTGTAACTTCTTTTAATTTGCTATTTGGGCAAGCAGTTTGTGAGAAGAAGATCTTCATATATGTTTCCCATAGGCTCCAGTGTTAAATTATGTTTCCTGCTAGCAGCATCTTTGAACCCTCAAAACAACAATTTATATAGGGACCATCCAAGGACTGTTGTAACCAAGTTCATTGTTCCAATTGGCCCAAGAGGAGAAAATCTTTAGATCAAAATGTTCATGACGGACAGACAAAGAAGAATGACAATGGGCAGATGATGGAAAGACTAGGGAATGACAGACGGATGATGGATGAAAAGTGATGGCAAGAGTTCAACCCGATTTTAACAAGCTGAGCTGAAACTGATCAAGTTTTCAAATTCATTATGGTGGATTTCCTGGCTCATTAACATATTATATTTGCAATTCTTCAATGAACACACCAACATTCCTCAAGTAACACCTATAACAACTCCTTCTAAACTCCTGCCTTGTATTTGTGAATCAACCAACCAAAGTTCTAAAGAATTCTATTGTATACCAGTTTCTCATTACTGAAGTATCAAGGTAAACCCCTTCAGGCAGTACAAATTGGTATACAATAGAATTCTATGGAACTCTTGATTGGTTGATTGACAAATAAAAGACAGGAGTTTTGAAGGAGTTGTTATAGGTGTTACTTGAGGAATATTGGTATGTTCATTGAAGAATTGCATATATAATACGTTAATGAGCCAGGAAATCCGCCATAACTTTTCATGGCCTTCCTATTTTTCCCTAAAGGTCACATGTACTTTTATTTAACCAATTATCAATCGATTGAAGAAAATCTCAATCTATTAATCACATCTGTATAGTCAACTGACTGATTTGAGACATTTTCCTATCATCGGAACACCACTATTATAAAATGAATTTTCTGACCACCAGTGATAATTTTCCTATGAACTTCAATTATTCAACTTTATATTGAAGCATTAAGAAAGTGGTATTCTCGGTCAAAAAACAGGTATTTGCAGGACCTGAAGACAATTGGGGTCTACAGAAAAATATTACCTGTAAGAGTGATTTTTCCTTAAAATTTTTTAAAAATCATTGTAAACAGTGATTAAAATTAAATCAGCACTCACATTGACTTGCATTATCTGATATTATTTAAAACTGACAAAATATGAATCTTCTGTATTTTATGACAAATTCTAGGCCATTTGCAGGACAAAGACAATGAGAATAGCAAAATTTAAGGGTAGAAAAACAAAAAATAACTGTTTTCAGTGATTTTTATAATCACTTCATACAGTAATTTTAGCAGTAAATCAAGGGGAGCAAATCTTACTTCTCATAGTTTTATGCACAAAAGTAACTTGTACAGGTGATTATAAAAATCACTTATTCCAGTAGTTCCCCTGACTGAAAATATCATTTTGTCCATACTTGTATTGTGTCCACATTTGTACTGTGTCCTTAACTGCATTGTTTCCATACACACTTAAATCTACACTTGCAATATTCTTGCCATATTGATTCAGGGTTCAATTAGCGGTGGGGGTGGGGGAAGCTTCCGGTAGAAAAACAATGTTTTTTAAAGCACACCGTTGATATAGGTCTTTGTCAAAACAGTGTTGCCGGGCGCACCTCCTAAACCATACAGTTGATATAGGTCTTTGTCAAAACAACGTTGCCAACTTGCCGGACACATCCCCAGGTTGTGGATAGGGGAATGTTCTGTCTATTTGGGGTCGTCAGGTCATAATTCAAAAAGCGCACAGACCATATGTGACAAACCGTTTTGTATGTGCAAACGTCACGTCCTATGAGTATAAAGACCCCATCTGTTTCTTGTACAAGTGCAGAGC